>SKCR01046723.1:0-65514 GCA_019454045.1 Zanthoxylum bungeanum
ATAGTTGTAGAAGCACAATTTTATTTCTTATAATCTTATCATCCAATGATATTCTTTGGGCGAAAACTTAAAATTCCACATCATTTGTTTATGTGCTATACAAGGCATGAACATTCCAAATTAATAAATTCAATAATAAACAATAAATAAATCAAATCCTAGAAAGTGCGAGAAGCTAAGGGTTTACCCTCAATCTGTCAGATAGGATCGAAGGAGTAATAAGCTTGTACTTGGGGGCCTCAGAAAGAAGCTTATCGTAAGATGCCTGGTCGAACAAAACCATGTTGTTCACCTTCTCCTTCTGCTTTCCCTTACTCCACTTCTACATACCACCAAACAAATTTGAAATTAATACACAGATCCACAAAATACCCACTACTTTCCAAAACAAACTATGGATCCCCTTAATCAGAATCTCCATTTACCTTCTTCTTCTGCTTCCCTCCACCAGACTTCGCAGGCTTCGACGATGGAGGTGGGGCCTTATCCTTCTTCGGTGCCTGCCACAATGACAACCATAAACATCACAAAATGAATACGACATGTTAAATTAAGAAATATTTGTTAAAATAAATAAGCAGCCTAGAAACTGCAGGGCAAAAAACAATTTTTAGAATAATCAGAGTAATAACATCTTACATATCGTTCAACATAAGAATAAAAAATTAAACCCCAATTCTTAAAAAAAAAGACACTTTTTTTTTTGTATTAGGTCAAAATTATGCAATGCTTTATCACTGAAAATTATAACTTTTAACTCATTAAACAGCAACTTTCTCAAAATTGATCATCTGGGTATCCCCAAATTACTAAAACAAATATTCATAAATGTACCTAACACATCTGCAAAACAAGTTATATTTTCCTCATTTGATTTTCTTTCTTCATCTCAATTTTTCTTTTGGAACGAAATGGAAAGCGAAGAAGGGGCTAGAAGTTGGCTTACCATTGTGCTACTTGATGGAGTTGCAGAGACGTTTCGGAGAGAAGAAGGAGATGCGGCAGCACTGAGAATAAATGAACATAAATATAAAGGGATTCAAGAGCTAGGGTTTTGATTGACTTTGACTAACGTGCGCCGTGGTGATATGTTTTTGCTTGGTGAGTGTTTGGACACACGGTGATAACCTTTTGGTTATATTGCCAAATGCCTGTTTGTTTGATACAAGTTTATGATGATTTTAGTTCAAATGCAATATTTAAATATCCCAACACTTAAGTTAGTTAGAATAAATCTAAGGACATAAAATTTTATGTCTTATGTATGTCTTATAATTGATTGGAATTCAAATTCTCACCTAAAATTATTGAAGGTGTTGGAGAAATTTATGAAATTGGCCTGATTATCTCATATGTGATATTATTGGTTTATAATCTCCGGAAGAGGTGATTTGATAATGAGATTTCTAACAATTGAAAAAAAATTCTACCAACGCATAGAGAGTATCGATATAACACCACTACTTACAGCCTCAACTTCCGATGTTTAATTTACCAATTACAGCACAATAGATCCTCCATATGCATATGTAAAATCCCTTATTCATGCTTAAACATAAACAAATAAAACAAAATACAAACACATATAAAAAAATATGGTGAGATATATTGGCTGTCAATTTTCACATTTACAATCATCTGAAATATCAACAAAATTAGAAAAATTGGAAATTTACTTACGGATATCTGAAATCTAATATTTGATCTAACTAGTTCATTTGTAAATTTATTCAACACAGTTTCGAATATCAATTTTAATATAATTATCACACTATAATTAATACAAAACCACCAATTCAAAACAAATTTGAAGATCATTTCAACATAAATAAATCACACCATATCATCTTTAGTCATTGAACAAATATCAAATACCTAATATCCATACTATTCACCCAGTATATGAAAAAAATACTATTCTATCGAATACATATGTTCGATTTCATTCTCAAATAGATAAAAATTATATTACGACATAAAATATTTACTTATTTAGGAACCAAATCGGACATCAACGTCAGGAAGAGTAACATATAACTCATTTGATACCCAACTTCATAACTGTAATATTTTTTAAAAAGGGTCCAAAATAACATACCAAGTTTATATCCCAACTTCTAGAGTTGTGGGGTTATCGTCTTCGAAATGGAGATGGAAAAACACGTGAAGTGGTGGTGTCAACTCTGCAATTCACGAGCACCGATGATTTTTTTTTTAAATGTTGGAAACCCGCCGTCAAACCAAGTCGTAGAGGAGGAAAAAAATATAGGATGTCACTGTATGCATGGAAGGAAGGGCTCTCAGCTGGTTTCACTAGGAAAATTCTCGCTCACCGATCAGAACTTGGGCTAGGTTCATGGAGCAACTGTTGATAAGGTTTAAGGATTCCCAAGAAGGTGATGGCCATGAGCTTCTGGTTGCTCTCCGGCAGACGGGCTCAATCACCGATTTCAAGGAAAGATTTGAGCTCATAATAGCACCTCTAACCGATTTAAGTGAGGAGATACTTGCAGGTGCTTTCATGAATGAGCTTAGGGAAGAAATAAGGGCAGATCTACGCTTAATACTGCCCTCAAGATTATTGGAAATGATGGAGATATCACAACGTGTAGAAGAGAGAAATATTACGCTGGAACGTACACAAGATCTGAGAGTGAAGGCAAAAAGGGTTAGCTATAACCCGTGGGTTGAAGGATATGGGCCTGAGTTTCGGGTCAGGAGCAGACAAGTAGATAACGGGGTGAATATATGATACAGGCCGAGGGGACCACACTAAAACAGTTTTTGTGCGACCCGAACGAGAATTCACCCCCAAACCCTCTGAACCTACCAATAGGAGAGATAGAATCAGACGAATGTCAAAGAAGGAAAGTCAGAGGCGAAGAGAGCAATGGTTATGTTTCTACTGTGATGAGAAGTACCATTTTGGACATAAATGCAAAAACTGCCAATTCCACACTCCTAGTTACGGAAGGAGTAGAACCCGATAGTGAAGGCAATTGTATGGATGGGGAAGAGCAACCTTCAATCCAACCTGTGGGTGTGAAGGAATCCACTCCAGTTTCATATGCAACACTGGAGCTCTCGTTAAAAACCATATTAGGGTTCTTAATAGAAAATAATTTTCTGAAGGTGAAATGGGAAATTGATGGGTGTGAAATAGTGGCGCTCGTGGATAGTGGGGTCTCCGATAATTTTTTGTCTCCTGCATAAATCAAAAAATTGAACTTAAGGGTTGATGACTTAAGGAGATTTGGTGTGCAATTGGGAGATGAAGTGTGTTTGCAGGGAGGTTTCTTTAACAGTGTAAGGCTTCATTATATGTCAAAATTTTCATTCATTTGAGGTAGAGACTGCAGATATCGTCCTTTAAGTAGCTTGGCTTCAGACCCTAGGGAATTTTTTCAAAAATTACAAAGCCTTGACGATGCGATTTGTGAGCAAGGAAAATGTCGTGACCTGACAATTGAAAGGTTGTTGAAGACAATCCAAAATGGTGACCTTGGGTTCCTGGTGGAATTGAGTAATTGTTCAGTAGTGGTGGCTAAACAAACAGAGGTGCCCAGAGGTACTCGAGGAATTTGTCTAAGTTTTCGGAACACCATATGGCCTTCAATCCAACGAAAACAATACTATTTAATTCGGGGTAAAAGAAGGTGTTGAACCCCCGAACATCCGGCCATATATATATTCTTACTATCAAAAGAATGAAATCGAAAATATAGTAAGAGATATGTTATTTTTTGGAATTATCAAGCATATCATCAGTCCTTATTCAAGTCATGTTTTGCTAGTTAAAAAAAAAAGACAAAGGGTGGCGTATGTGTGTCGACTACTTGGTTATTAACAAGACGACTGTTCTAGACAAGTTTCTGATACCTGTCATAATTGAGTTGCTGGATGAGCTACAAGGTGCAATGGTATTTTCGAAGCTTGATCTCAAGTCTAGGTATCACCAAATAAGGATGAATAAGGCTGATATTGAGAAGACATCATTCCGTAACTATGAGGGTCATTACGAATTTCATGTGATGCCTTTTGGGTTAACAAATACCTCATCCATATTTCAGTCACTGATGAATGATATTTTCAGGCTATACTTACGATAATTCATCCTGGTTTTCTTTGATGACATACTGGCATTCAACAAGGACTTTAATTCACACTTTAAACATCTGCGGGTGACCCTACAGATATTGAAGCAGACCCGCAGATATTGAAGCAGAATCAATTGGTAGCCAATAAAAAAAATGTAATTTCACTCAAAACCAAGTTGAATTTTTGGGGCACATCATATCAGCTAAAGGGATAGCGGCTGACCCCTCCAATTGCATATCATGGCTTCATGGCCCACACCCGTTAATCTCAAGTTCTTGAGGGGATTCCTCAGGCTTACAGGCTAATACCATAATTTCATCAAATGGTATGGAAACTTGCTGCACCACTAACGCAATTATTGAAGAACAATGCCTTTAAATTAGGTGACGAGGCTGAAAAGGCTTTTATGAATTTGAAAATATGATGATGACTATCCATGTCTTAGCATTGTCAGATTTTTCCAAGGTCTTTGTGGTGGAAACAGATGCTTCAGGGGTGGGGTTATGTGCAATCCTCATGCAAGATGGCCATCCAATCGCATTTTGGATCCAAACCATATCAGTTCGGTCTCAAGTCAAATCAGTATATGAACGTGAATTGATGGCTATTGTACTTGCGGTTTAAAAATGGAGGCATTACTTGGTTGGTAGGAAATTTATCGTGCGCACGGATCAAAATATAGGAACTACTTTCCTAGCGCAGCAGAAATACGTTAAGCACCCGGATCGGACTTGAAATTCATTTCTACCATTTTCACCAAAAGACCGAATGTTACCAACACCAAGAATGGATTTTTACTTCTGTTTTGAACAAAATTTCAGCCCCGGAACAGCCCCCGAACAGCGGCATAAAACTGGACTGTTTTGCACCCGATACGCGCCCAGCACACTGCCAAAATAGCCCCTTAAATGCGTGAACAACTGCTATGTTTCAGATCTGATTTTACACTTAAAAACAGCCCCAACACAGCCCCAAAACAACCCTATATGTTCCCCAAAAATTCTGGATTGAAAACAAAACAAACTGAGTCCTGTATCACCAACTTTGTGACGGCAGTGAGCAAAAACTATGCTCACTGCCGTGTGTATAAAGAGAAAGAGGAAGATGGAATTTTGCTCGACTCCAAAAGGACTTCCGTGCTATGTCTCGCAGCCAACGAAAACTAGGATGGACTAGACTCATAATACTAATCCCTAAATATTTTAGAGATTCTAAGTCGCACAAGATTTTCTTTTATTTTCTTATTGTTTTTGTTTCTCTCAACACTTGAGAGAGTTCTTGGAAAAAGAAAAGATGGCTAAGGTTGCAAATGAGAGACTTAGGCAAAAAAGAAAATTAGAATTCTTTTTTATACCTAGGGTTATTTGTTTCCAAAACAAACAAACTTTTCCCCTTTTCACACATGCAAAAATCGGTCAAGGTAAGATTATTTTCAAAATTTTTGTAACAACATATTTACTTTCCATGAAGACAAAATATGTTACAAAAATAAAAAGTTAACACCCTATTAAAAGTGTGGAACTTCCAAAATGAATCAAAGGGTTTCCAAAACCCAAAATTTGGAAATTCCAAATTTGACATTATTAAATTATATCACATGTAATTTAATTTTATGTATTTAATAATTATAATATAATTATTAAAACTATACATTGAATTTTAATATATAGTTTCAAGTGTGACAAAATAATATTATTAATCATATTAATAATATTTTCATATGTGAGTATATAATTGGACTTTCCAATTATATTTAATCAGCTACAGTATATCGAGCTAGCATGAGGACCAAATGGACCTACGGTTCCGAGCTCCAATAATCTCGGAATATTAATTAAGCTCTTAATTAAATATTCTGAATTATTAACTCCAGATTATTCCACTAAAAACCCGAAGATGCATTCTCATTGCTGCAGATAGATAAATTAAGCTGAACCACGTCGGTGTCCATCGATATAATCATTACATAAGGATTAGACCTTTCACGAGTATTTCGTAATTAGAGCCGGGTCATAATGTCCGTTATACCCCTCTAATTATTTTTACTTTAAGTACCATTGATTCTCTAATGAACGATTTATTCATAACAGTTATAAATGTTAATCTTTTTATTCGTAATCGAAAGACTTGAGCGCTCTAACCGTTCAAGTACCGAATCAACCCTTTAGAAAGATACTCCTATACTTCTTGTAAGAAGGAGTGAACTCTATATCTATGTAAAACGTCAACAGTTACACAACAACAACCATATCCATAAAGTACGTAGCTATTGGTCGGGATTGCTACACCAACCTCACCTTTGTAAATCAAAGGACATAGCCTGCCATACAGAAGTTCGTAGTATACTTGGGATTAAGATCAATCCATATACGATCATTTGGTAGATCGAAATGAATTTATTTATTTAACGAAAATTATAAGAGACTCATTTCTATCTGGATCCGGTCCTATATGATTATATCATACAAAGTGCCTCTATTCTCATGTCTCTACATGGACGATCCCGGATCTAGATCGCCATATAATTATAGAATGGACTGTAGCTATAGATAAACCACAAACAAATTACCTACTTTATTTGCTGTCTATGGACTATTTTAGATTACTAATGACACTCATATACTAAGTCATGATTTGATAATATACAATATGCGATATTAAACAAACACTTTGATAAATGAATAATGCATCATTTTTTTTTTTTATAAAATATAATATTATTTACGTTACATGATGCTTTATGGCATATATCCCAACACAAAGTAGCCTTAAATTTCTGTTAGATCAGTGAGTTGTCACTAAAGGGCAGCAAAAGTTCCTAATTAAGTTAATGGGTTACGAGTTTGAAATCCAATATCGACCTGGGTTGGAGAACAAGGCTGCAAATGCATTGTCCATAAAAGAAGATCATTATGTTGTTGAAAATGGGTTAATTCATACAGAATCCACTCACTTTAATTCGGTATATTTAGCTTTTTGTCATATTTTAGATGAGTTACAAGATGAAGTGCAAGGCAACCGTCTCCTTAGACCTATTGTGCAAGCGTTGTTAGTGGAACCCAACTACAAGGGAAATTCGCTACAGTAATATTCGTTGCAGAGGGGAAATTTGATGTATAATGGAAGGCTAGTCATTCCAAAATCATCCATAAGAATCCTTATGTTATTAGCTGAATTTCATAATTCACCAGAGGGAGGTCATTCAGGTTATTTGCGCACTTTCAAAAGAATTACGGCTGTATTGAATTGGGAAGGGATGCGAGCAGATGTGAAGAAGTATATAGCCCAGTGTGAAGTTTTCCAAAAGGTGAAGTATTATACTTTAAGTCCTCAAGGGTTGCTCCAACCACTTCAAATCCTAAACCTACCATGGGACAACATTTCTATGGACTTCATTAGTGGTTTACCAAGAGTACAACAAATGGATACCATTCTAGTGGTGGTGGATAAGCTCACCAAATACAGTCATTTCTTGAAATTGAGGCACCCGTATACAACAAATGAAGTGACCAAACTATTTGTAGAAGAGGTGGTATGTTTACATGGATTTCCTAGATGTATTGTTTCGGATATAGGCAGGGTGTCCATTAGTAAATTTTGGGCTGAATGGTTCAAACTCTCGGGTACAACTTTAAAAATGAGTATTTCTTTCCATTCCCAAACTGACGGCCAAACGGAAGTGGCGAACTCGATGCTTTATCATGGGACAACCAAAACAGTGGGTAAAATAGATATCGTGGGTTGAATATTGGTACAACACCACCTTCCATGTTTCAGTTGGTATGACGCCTTTTCTGGCACTTTATGAACGTGACCCTCCAACTTATTGAAGTTTATTGGTGAACCCTCCTTGGTGGATGAGATCAATGTGTTGTTCCGGGATCGTAATTTAATTCTAGAGGAACTGCGGACCAATTTAACCATAGCACAGAATAGGATGAGGCAGTAAGTAAATAGAAAAAAAGACGCTCAGTTTGAAATTGATGATCTCGTTTTCCTTCATCTTCAACCCTACAAATTTAAGTCATTAGTGAAACGACCCAATCAAAAATTGACTCCTCGATATTATGGACCATATCCGATTATTGCTAAGTATAGGGAGGTGGATTATAAACTTGAATTGCCAAATAATGCTACCATCTATCTGGTATTTCATGTATCGCAGTTAAGGGCGACTCTTTATTCTAGTACACAAACCCAACCTCTCTCTGATTGCCTTAATTCCAAGTTAGAAATGTTGGTTTGTCCATAATCTGTGTTGAAAACTAGGAGGTTATTAAATGGTCAATTAGAGGTGTTCATCAAATGGCGAGGACTACTTGACTGTGAGAACAGTTGGGAACTGATAGAGAGCATAGCTGGGCATTTTCCTACTTTTAACCTTGAGGGCAAGGTTAATGTTTTAAGGGGCAGTGTTGATAGAATGGTGACTCAGGTGTACACTATGAAGAAGAAGAAAAGAAGTACTGCTGTGATCATTGACCAATAGAATCTTGTTGAACCATGAGACCCACTGGATTATAAGTAGGCCCGGATAGATAGAGGGAAGGCGTGCTGCTTGAAGACTGTTACCAATTATTATTATTCTGCCAAGTGTCATTTTGTTATTAGTTTAGTTGTTATTTGATTATTCTGACAAGTGTCATTTTGTTATTAGTCTAGTTTTTAATTGGTTAATTTGTATCCTCATTTCTGTTATATAAGTGAGCACCTCGTGAGAGTGAGAGAGAAGAAAGTGATTATAAAGAGATGAGTGACCGAGTGACTAGAACTACTGGGAAAGCTATAAATTTCTTCGTTGAAATTCTTGTTATCAATTAACCATTTGAAATCCATACAACTTGATATTTCATTTTGTTACAATTTGAGATCTTATCATAGATGAATCTTGCCAGTTTTCTAGTCGACAAAATCTTATGCTATGTCTATATAATATCTATGCTTTATTTAGTTGTAAACAATTTTAGAAAAGCTTTATAGATCTATCTATTGCAACTACTTTCCCTGTAACACAAGCTTGCTAAAAAAATTTTGGAGGTTGAAAAAATTCAAGGCCATAAAATGTGAACTTAATGGGATACAAATTGCCTCCTTCTGAATTCTGATTTACTTTCTCATTTCCTTTTCGCAAGATAGGCATTCATTATTAATTTTTTAATAATTGGTTTTACACTAGATGTGCCACTTCACTGAACGATGATATAATAATTCTTCATCTCTGTCAATTTAAGGATGTAACAGTGAGGATCCTTATCTTGAACGTATATTTTTTTGAGTGATGTTGTAAGTTTCAATCTGATGTATACCTATTTTGTGGTTTTCACTGGGGTCTTGAATTATATTTTAGCTTGTAAACAGATTTAGGGCAATGATCATTTAAACGTAATCTGTGTAAATGGTAGTTTCACATGTCATGATCTGAAATTGAATTAGGATTACCATGGTTTTGAGTCACATGAACTTCTGATGTCACTATTCATATCCTGAACTCGCTGCTTTAATTTTCGGTCTAGTTTTACTTATGGTTGCCAGCAACTTGCGCTGGTTGAAGCATTATGTTTGAAAGTGTTGGTGGTATAGTGTCATTAAATAGAACATCAACATGCAAATAACAATCAAAATCAGAACTCAAATTTCAGATATACTTTTACATGCAAGAACCCTAATACTTTGAGAACGAAGAAAACCTGGTAGAAATGACGAATACAGTGGTCCAAGTCGAGAAATATCTCTGTCCTTAAGAACTTATCCACCCCGTCTCGGTGCTGTATGAGTTTTATGGCAAATGTTCTCCCAAGATAACCTAGATTCCTCTTGTTCAAGGGACACTTCTTAACAAGGTTTCGAACTTGGAAATGGAGGGAACACTCTATTTACTCAAAACGAAAATAATAAGACACAAGACTTTTCTTAATCTGGATTAATTCAGATCTTTTAAAATCAATATGGAGGCCTCCTTATAAAGGCATAGAAGGGTGCATTTTCCCATTTGGGTTGGGGTGCAATCCTCCAAAGGGTTATACCCCTCCCATGCATCCCTTGGAGCATATAAGCATGTTATTATCAATTGGAGGACATGTCCCTATAGGGTACCATCCAAGGGACATGTCTCTCTTCCATCCAAACTCTATAATTAGAGAATTTTCAACAATCCTCCACAATTCTCTAAATATATATGCAGACACTTGAGAGAGTTTTCATGAACTAAAATTGCATCGAAATGGGTAGATTTCGCCTTGAACCTTTCCTAGTGAGTGATAATCGGATTTACTTGGCAAAGCAGTGACCCATAGTCTTAAACTGTTCTGCCGTTAGTGTAAACTTAGACAATTGCCAACACACAGCTTTACTTCGACCATTTCCGGTTCTACGGGTGTGTTCATTTCGGCCCTGAACAGTGATCCTGGATTCATCAAGCACTTTAGGGAAATCAGCCTGTAAAATCCCATGGAAGCAGCCTCACTTCTTACTTGAAATAGGTGATCTACTATGAAGAAGTAATCTGCCTTTACCCCTATTAGGACTCATCTCCAAATATAGTGATTATTAAAAGCCTTAGTTTATCCTAACCTTGACAGACAGCACTCTGCAGTATTATCGGAATGGGAAAGAGTACAAAACTCTTCTGTGTTTGTTTTGAATTGCACAAAGTTTCAGTTGTCCCTTTTGAACCTAGATCTTGGGATCTCCAGTCAGGTATGTTGGGTTTCCACAGTGACAATTCTTAATTTATAGGCTTCAAGCCCATTCCCCCGATGACTTCTTAACTTGCTCTCTAGGTAAACCTTTAGTAAGTGGATCCGCTAGGTTTCCCTTCGACTTAACATAGTCGATCGATATTATGCCACTTGAGAGCAGTTGACGTATGGTATTATGTCTCCGACGTATGTGTCCAGACTTACCATTATACATTGTATTTTAGGCTCTCCCAATAGCCGATTAGCTATCACAATGAATGCTTATCACTGGCATCGATTTGGGCCAACTAGGAATATCCTCCAGGAAATTTTGAAGCCATTCTGCTTCTTCCACTGTTTTATCTAATGCTATGAATTATGATTCTATAGTAGACCGGGCAATACATGTTTGCCTCGAGGATTTCCATGATACAGCTGCATTATCAAGTGTGAAAACAAATCCACCGTGGATTTGTAATCCATTGTATCATATATCCAGTTAGCGTTGCTGTATCTCTCTAGAACAACATGATATCTCTCATAATGTAGCCCATATTTTGAAGCTTCTCTCAAATACCTCAAAAATCTTACTATGGCTTTCCAGTGGTTATGTCATGGATTACTCGTATATCTGCTAAGCCTGTTCACAACTTGAGTGATATCAGGTCCTGTGCAATTCATGAGATACATCAGACTTCCAATGATTCTAGAATACTCTAATTGCAATATGCTTGAGCCAGTATTCTTTGATAGATGAAGAGTTTGGTCTACATGAGTTCTAGCCACATTTAGATCTCATTTGTTATATTTCTCAAGTATATTCTCAACATAATGAGTCTGAGATAATATATATCCATATGATGTTCTAGAAATCTTAATTCTTAGGATCATATCAGCTACTCCTAAATCTTTCATATCAAATCTACTGGATAACACTCTTTTGATAGACAGAATCATTTCATGATTACTACCAATTATCAGCATATCGTATACATAGAGACACACAATGATATATCCTATTAGAGTTGACTTGGTGTACACACACTTATCACACTTATTGGTTTTGAACCCACTTGACAATATCTCTTTGTCAAATTTCTCATGCCATTGTTTAGGTGCTTGTTTTAATCCATACAAGGATTTTACAAGTTTGCACACTTTCTGTTCTTGTCTAGGAACATTGAAACCTTCTGGTTGTTCCATGTAGAACTCTTCATCAAATTCACCATTCTCATGCCATTGTTTATTTACTTGTTTTAATCCGTACAAGGATTTTACAAGTTTGCACGCTTTATGTTCTTGTCTAGGAATATTGAAACCTTCTGGTTGTTCCATGTAGACCTCTTCATCAAATTCACCATTTAAGAATGCCGCCTTTACATCCATTTGATGTATTTCAAGACCAAATATAGTTGCTATGGCTGTGAGCATTCTTATCGATGTGATACAAGTCACTGGTGAATAGGTGTCAAAGAAATCAAAACCTTCTTTTTTCTATAACCTTTTATGACAAGTCTTGCCTTGTACTTATCTATTGATCTATCTGGTTTCATCTTCCATTTGAATATCCATTTATAACCCAGTGGCTTACAACCTGGAGGAAGATCAACCGACTCCCAAGTATGGTTATGTAGGATGGAATCAATCTTACTGTTGATTGTTTATTTCCACAAAGATGACTCCAGCGAAGACATTGCTTCCTTATAGCTTTGAGGCTCATTTTATAACAAGTATGTCAGAAAATCGGGACCAAACGACTTAGACGTTCTAGCTCTTTTGCTACGTCTGTTGGACAATTATGACCCATAGCGTCACTGTTTGTAAAAGACATTGTGTTTTTGTACAAAATTAACTATGTATTAATGAAATTGCCTTTTACCGTTTTGTAAATTTATTTACTTTAATATAAATGGTAGAAGTCCATATGATTAGTACCAGATTGAGATGATATGAGACAGTATCAATCCATAAAGGTTTAATCATTAAATATCCATAGTCGTAGTATTATCGAGATTGGACATCGATAATGCGGAATAAACTAGTATTGCACTTGTGCGCGTTGTGAGGGCATAACGACATAGTTCTCATATATTTAAGTATTGGATACTTATGCAAGTACGATAGGAGGTCGTGTTTTACCGATGGTACGGAAAACAGCTTCGCTCTGGATAGACCCCGCGGAATCCCATTGGTAGTATGTATATGTGTCTATGAGAGTCCGCTTCAGGATAGGTGTATTTGGTCTTAACTTGAGACTTGCATCGCTAGTACTTGCGACAATCGATAAACTTTGGTTTTGGTCATCCAGGGCTTTAACAGGTTCTGTGTACGCCTCTTCTGAATTTATTAAGAATCGTAGTGTATTGGATGTGATGTCAAGACGGAAGTATCACTTCAGACATATGGAGATGATGATCACGCAGGGATTCAGAGCTAGTTCTCTATAATGTTGCAACCATCGGGATAATATGACCAGGTCATGATTATCCGATTCAAGAGACTAGTTGCATGATATCCGATATGTGCTTCGTACGGGGCAGACACTATTCCAGCCCCAGCCTTGCACGTGACATCAGATACTAGATCGCTATACAGATACTACGGTATACTATGCCTGATATAGATCCTATATTCCAGTAAGAATATTTCTGGAGAATTGGGTAGGCATGGCGCTTTGCTAGAAGCCAACCTTGTCTCGTAAATCGGTAAAATATAGTACAAGGTACGTACGTGTTCGGATAGTCCGACGACCGTATTTACTGCCAACATATCCGGAGATCTCTTGGGTCACTTCCCGAGAATTCACCGATGACGTTTGATTCAAACTTAATCTGGGATTAAAATGGAGAAACTTTATCTATGATAAAGTACTATTAGAGGAGAGAGAAAGATTAATTTGGAATTAATCGATAAAATAATATATTCGATATATTAAACGAAATTGGATTTCGATTCGGAATTAAAATTATATTTTAGTTCGGGCACTCGAATTAATTTAGAATTAATTCTCGAGCGATGTGAATAGTAAATTGGATTTGTTTACCAGACATCGGAAAAATCGTTAATTTAGAATTATCGAAACCGAGCCCGGAATTTGTTTGCGATGTTGCGCCGATTTTGAATCACGTGCGGCCGCAAGTCACATCGTAAATCACATCGCGAGTCATATCACATGTCATTGATGTGTGATGGAAGTCAAATCACTTTATGAAAAGTGACTTTGACTTTTGACTTTTGACTTTTGTAGGGAAAATTGGGGGGAAAAAGGTTTTAACTTTTGGAAAGGTTAAAAGCTTTTCCTTTTTCACTTTTTCACTAGGTTTTGTATTATATACAACAAAAAACACTCTCTCTCCCTTATGCACCCTCTTGGCCGAAACTTAAGAGAAAAATACCTAGGGTTTTTTTCTTTTGATTTTTCAAAGGCCATTTTTGCTAGCACACTTTGGTGGATCAAACAAAGGTGATTGAGAATAGATTCAAGAGCTTGGATCTCATTCTTGGAGCTTGGAGCTTGGAGATTTTCTTCAACAAAATAACCCTCTTGGCCGAATACAAAGGAAGGAGAAATGAGGATTTTGCTTGGAGCTTTCATCACATCCATTCATTGTAAGTGTGTTTCCGCCACTCTTTCAATTTATTCATTCTTATTTCATGTTTTGTGATGATCTTGGGACTATATTAGAAACCAACAATGGTATCAGAGCCTTGTTAAAGCATGAAATATATTAAGGTAAAATTTGGGGAAAATCCATGTGAGTATGATTTGAGGAAATTGATTGGTTTAGTATGCTTGTATGTTGATATAATGAGATGCGATTGGATCAATTTCAACAAATAATGATTGGATCAAAATTTGGACTTCCCTTTGGCTTGGCCGAAAGTTGATGATACCCTAGGCTCTTGGTATTTTTTGTTTTGATGATCATTGGATGGGTTGAAACGGTTGGATAAGTCGATTTGTATTTCGATTGGATTGAAAAACGAAACGGACTAAAAATCCCACCTTGGCCGAGAGCATATAGGCATGTATGGACTTGATTTTTCATGAAATAATGTTGGACATTAGTTTATGTTATAAGCATGATTAAATGATAAATTAATGTTTTTGAAAGATTGATTTAAAAGGGTTTAATCATGTATTTACACTTATGTTAATTGGATTTTAAAATTTGGAATGTTAAAATTTGATTAATGGGCTTAATTTAGAATTGGGCTTAAATTTGTTATATTTGGGCATAATGGGCTTGGTTGGGCCAAGTTAGTTTAGGCCAAATTGGATTGGATCCAAATTGGGCCTAAATCATTCCATTAAGTCCAAATGTAACCAAATGGGCTTTAAAGGTTTAATTGGGCCTTATGGGCTTGATATTGGTTTCTTGGCAAATAAAGGTGATTCCTTACTTGGGCTTGGTAATTGGGTTTGACCCACATTGACCAAGGCCCATGCCTTATGAAATCAATTGAAAGCCCATTGGACTATAATTAAACTTACATTGGATGTTAGTTGGGATTTGAGACCCAATAAGATTAGATTTGGAATCTAAGTCATTAAAGCACATTAAAAAGTGTAAATATTTAATTTGGAATTAAATAAAAGAATTAATATTGAATACGACTTAAATTAGATTTAATGAGTAGTTCGATATAATTCGAGAATTCGTACTTTGAATACTTATTCTCAAACGAGTTGGACTCGCGTAAAAAATCAAATCATTGTTTGAACATTGAATGGTCACTTAATAAAGACTGATTAATTGGATTAGATTGGTTGTAAAGCATGACTTGAATGAATATATATGATGTGATGAATAAATAGTATATATCGGATGGATATTAGAAGGGAAAAGGGCAATTTTAGAAATTGTTGTAAATTTATAATTTATAAATTGGACCTGCGTGTCCAGCCTTCTCTCTTATTGATTCTCTATATTCTCTTCTCACATAATTCCCCTCAATGTTAATGAGGTTTCTATTATTGTAATATAATTGGGTAGAAGTAGAATAGTGCTAGCCGGGAGTGGAAAGAGAGTGATTTGTTCTAGGAACAATATGTTTATATATCCATCCGCATATCGCTATTATTTACTTTTCGCGCCTTATGATGCTTTAGAAGCATGCTTAAGGGTGTATGATGAGACCTTAACAAAGATAATAAATTGGTTGCCAATTTACGCAAAAGAACCCTCAATATAATATTAAGCGTTTTTCCTTCCGTTGAGTGATTCTTACTCAAGATCCAAAATTGGCATTGGCTTGTTGGCCAAAGTCAAGGCCTTTGTCAATTGCGAATGTGTTTGAATCATGAAGGTTTTGTTACATATCGGTGTCTTGTCCAAGTTGTGATTTGTTGGCCAAAGTCAAGATCACTTCTTGTCCATCGACATTGATTACGAAACTTTCCATGTCAACATGTCTCACTTAACTGGAATCATTAAGCTTGTTGTGCCAAAGCCAAGGCTTAGTTGATTCAGAGGAAAAAGGTTAGGAAAATATGTTTGACATATTGGCATATATAAAGTATATGTGTTTTGGACTTGGATGTCCACCTACCGGATCTAGGAGTTGGATTAGATCCAATTGATCTTCGAGATCTACCTAGTTAAATATCATACAGCTTGTTGGCCAAAGTCAAGGTTGTGTGTTATTTAACGGGATCCTAGCCCACTAGGAAACTAGGTTTCCCGAGTACTCAAAAGGGGGTTAGAGATTCGCCGAAAAATAATGGGAGGCTAGTATTGAATTTGCAATTTCATTCATCAATACTTAGCTTTACGCGCTTTCAAATTATTTCGTCAAAATTACTTTATTAGTTGGACTAATATATTATTATTTTTCTATGTAACAGTTAGACTGTACCCATTATCGTTGACTAGATAGTTGGACTATCGTAGTCAAGATGACAGGAAAGGGAAATGTCAGCGACATTATCATGGGAGAAAATGTATTTAAGGGCACAAACTTTGTCGATTGGGAAATGAACCTTAGGATTGTCCTAGGTTCAGAGAGGCTGTTGTATATTTTACAGAGACCTCTTGGGCCTAAGCCCGGACCAGATGAGACACTTGAGCTGGAGCTTTGGAAGACTCACAGCGATGATTGTGACACAACTCAGTCCATTATGCTTGCTTCGATGACTCAGCATTTCCGTAGACAAAATATGGACTTGGATCTTTATAACATGTTAGCGAGGTTGCAAGATCTGCATCGCTCTAACAAGAGGATGCAGAAGTACGAGTTAGTGAAGAAGCTCTTTCACTCACGCATGTCAGAAAGCATGTCTGTTGAGTCCCACGTGGCACAGATGATTGCTGACATTGATGAGTTGGCCAATATGGGGATAGTCTTTGAGGCTGAGATTACAGTGGATATGATCCTACAATCTCTCCCCGATTCCTGGAGACAGTTCATCATAAATATAATTTGATGAACAACAATGATACTCTTGGAGAGTTATTGTCAACTCTCAAGGAGGCTGAGAAGGAGCTTCAAAAGGGCAACAAGCGCGAGGCGTACTTTGCATCGACATCTCAGGCACCTAGGGCTGGGCCCAAGGCAACTGGAGGTGTGAAGAAGAAGAAGCATAACAGAAAGGGCAAGGCCAAATCGTCAAAGGCTTCTGGGAAGCCAAATTACAAATCTCAGGATGTTTGCCTACAGTGCGGCAAGCGGGGTCACTGGAAGCATGACTGCCACGAGTACAAGGCGCTCCAGAAGGAGATAAAAGTGGGCAAGGCACCGGCTTCAGGTATGTTTGTTATTGAAATAAACATGACTACTTCTAGTTTTAAAAATTGGATTTTTGATTCTGGTTGTGGTACTCATATATATACTGATGTGCAGCATCTGCAGATTAGCAGGAGACTGGCTTCAGGGGAGATTGATCTACGCGTCGGAAATGGGGCACCAGTCACAGTTTTGGCCGTTGGCACTTTTGTTTTAGAACTGCCCTCGGGGCATGTACTTGAACTTAATGACTGTTATTATGTACCTAGTTTGACTAGGAATATTATTTATGTATCTATGTTAACCCAATGTGGGTATACTTTTGTATTCAGGAACACTGGGTGTTTTGTGTATAAAAATGATGTAGAAATTTGCAATGCAATTGCAAGTAATGGTCTTTATATTTTGAATATAAATCTATCTCCAACATATAACATAACAAACAAAAGGCTCAAAACGAGTAACAAAGAAGAAACTTACATGTGGCACTGTCGTTTGGGACACATAAATAAGACTCGCATATCCACACTTTCGAAATGTGGGTACTTGGACGGATTTGATCCTAATTCATACGACGTCTGCGAATCTTGCTTATTAGGCAAAATGCCTAAATCACCCTTTTAGCGGTAAGGGTGAACGCGCCACCGAACTGTTAGCCTTCATTCATAGTGACGTATGTGAGCCCATGTCTAGCCAGGCTAGAGGTGGATATGAATACTTCGTAACCTTTACGGATGATGCATCGCGTTATAGTTATGTGTATCTTATGAGACACAAGTCAGAAATGTTTGAGAAATTCAAAGAGTTTCGACACGAAGTTGAAAAATAGACAGGCAAGAGTATTAAGACAATACAGTCGGACCGTGGTGGCGAATACTTGAGCAACGAGTTTATTGATTACCTGAAAGAATATGGTATTCTTTCACAGTGGACTCCTCCTGGAACACCACAATTAAACGGTGTGTCCGAACGGAGAAACCTAACCTTGTTGGACATGGTTAGGTCTATGATGAGTCGCACTGAGCTACCTATTTCCTTTTGGGGATATGTATTAAACAGTGCAATTCTTATTTTGAATAAGGTTCCAGCAAAGTCTGTACAACAGACACCATATGAGATATGGACATGAAAGAAATCAGGTTTCTCATTCCTAAAGATTTGGGGGTGCTGGGCATACGTCAAACGTTTGGAAGGTACCAAACTTGAGCCCAAATCGGATAAATGCCTATTCGTAGGATATCCTAGGGAAACCAAGGATAATACTTCTATCACCCACGAGAGAACAAAGTATTTGTTGCTCTACATGCGGTTTTCCTTGAGAAGGAATTCCTAAATACAGTGATTAGTGGGAGGAAAGTAGAACTCGATGAAAATCGGAGTGATACTATTCCTGGCATAGAATCCTCAACGGAACAAGAACAGTCCATCCCGGATGAGACTGTACCACAATCTTCGATTACACAAAGACCGCGTAGGTCGGAGAGAGTCAGGAAACTACCTGAGAGGTATGGGTTTCTGATCTCACCTCATATAGATATTAATCTCATTGAGGATAACGAACCGGCTACGTATGAGGAAGCGATACAAGATATCGATTCCACTTTATGGCAAGAGGCCATGAAGTCCGAAATGGATTCCATGTACACCACCAAGTTTGGACACTGGTTGATGCCCAGAAGGCGTAAAACCTATTGATGCAAATGGATCTTCAAGAAGAAGACCGACATGGAAGGCAATGTGTAAACGTATAAAGCTAGGCTTGTAGCGAAGGGGTATCATCAGCGACATGGTGTCGATTATGACGAAACTTTCTCACCCGTTGCCATGATTAAATCAATTCGGATAATGCTTGCTATTGCTGCATATTTCGATTACGAGATATGGCAGATGGACGTTAAAATCGCTCTCCTTAACATAAATCTGTTGGAGGATGTTTATATGCAACAGCCTGACGGTTTTATCGTGCCTAGACATTCAAACAAGGTTTGCAAGTTAAATCTGTCCATTTATGGGCTGAAGCAAGCATCGCGGTCATGGAACCAACGTTTTGATGAGATCATAAAAGAATATGATTTCATACAAAATGAAGATGATCCTTGTGTATACAAGAAGGTTAGTGGGAGAGCACTGACTTTTATTGTCCTTTATGTTGACGATGTATTGTTAATAGGCAATGACATTCCCATGCTAACGTCGGTGAAAGCTTGGCTTTCATTGAAATTCTCCATGAAAGATCTGGGAGAAGCAGCCTTTATTCTGGGAATAAAGATCTACTGGAATAGATCTAGAAAGCTGCTCGGACTCTCCCAGAGTACGTACATTGACAAGGTGTTGAAGAGATTCAACATGGATTAGTCCAAGAGGGGACTGTTGCCAATGTCACATGGTGTCTATCTATCTAAGGACATGTGTTCTAAAACTCAAGATAAGAGAGACAACATGAGTCGGATACCGTTCACCTCGGCAGTCGGATTGATCATGTATGCCATGATATATACACGACCTGATGTCTCATATGCATTGAGCATGTGTAGTCGATATCAGGCCAATCCGGGTGAAGGTCACTGGATTGCGGTTAAGAACATCCTGAAGTATCTTAGACGAACTAAGGATGCTTTCTTAATCTATGGAGATGGAGAACTTGCGGTAACTGGGTATACCGATGTAAGTTTCCAAACCGACAAAGACGACTATAAGTCGCAATCAGGGTATGTTTTTTGTTTGAATAACGGAACAGTGAGCTGGAAATCTTCCAAGCAAGATACTATTGCTGATTCAACAACAGAAGCGAAGTACATTGCTGCAGCAGAAGCAGCGAAGGAGGCAGTTTGGATCCGAAAATTCCTAATTGGATTAGGAGCAGTTCCATTAGCAGCTGAGCCCGTTCCATTGTATTGTGACAATAACGGGGCTATAGCATAGGCTAAGGAACCACGGTCTCATCAACGATCCAAACACGTTCTTCGACATTTTCATCTGATACGTGAGATCATACATCGTGGCGATGTGAGGGTCGAGAAGGTCACATCGGATGACAACATGACAGATCCGCTGACGAAAGCTATTCCTCAGCATAAGTTTGAGAGACATGTACATAGTTCAGGTATTAGATGCTTGAGTGACTGGCTATAGGGCCAAGTGGGAGATTGTTGGACAGTTATGACCCATAGCGTCACTGTTTGTAAAATGCATTGTGTTTTTGTACAAAATTAACTATGTATTAATGAAATTGCCTTTTACCGTTTTGTAAATTTATTTACTGTAATATAAATGGTAGAAGTCCATATGATTAGTACCGGATTGAGATGATATGAGACAATATCAATCCATAAAGGTTTAATCATTAAATATCCCTAGTCGTAGTATTATCGAGATTGGACATCGATAATGCAGAATAGACTAGTATTGCACTTGTGCGCGTTGTGAGGGCATAACGACATAGTTCTCATATATTTAAGTATTGGATACTTATGCAAGTGCGATAGGAGGTCGTGTTTTACCGATGGTACGGAAAACAGCTTCGCTCTGGATAGACCCCGCAGAATCCCATTGGTAGTATGTATATGTGTCTATGGGAGTCCGCTTCAAGATAGGTGTATTTGGTCTTAACCTGAGACTTGCATCGCTAGTACTTGCGACAATCGATAACTTTAGTTTTGGTCGTCTAGGGCTTTAACAGGTTCTGTGTACGCCTCTTATGAATTTATTAAGAATCGCAGTGTATTGGATGTGATGTCAAGACGGAAGTATCACTTTAGACATATGGAGATGATGATCACGCAGGGATTCAGAACTAGTTCTCTATAATGTTGCAACCATCGGGATAATATGACCATGTCATGATTATCCGATTCAAAGAGACTAGTTGCATGATATCCGATATGTGCTCCGTACGGGGCAGACACTATTCCAGCCCCAGGCCTTGCACGTGACATCAGATACTGGATCGCTATACACGATACTACGGTATACTACGCCTGATATAGATCTTATATTCCAGTAAGAATATTTCTAGAGAATTGGGTAGGCATGGCGCTTTTCTAGAAGCCAACCTTGTCTCGTAAATCGGTAAAACGTAGTACGAGGTACGTACGTGTTCGGATAGTCCGACGACCGTATTTACTGCCAACATATCCGAAGATCTCTTGGGTCATTTCCCGAGAATTCACCGATGACGTTTGATTCAAACTTAATCTGGGATTAAAACGGAGAAACTTTATCTAGGATAAAGTATTATTAGAGGATAGAGAAAGATTAATTTGGAATTAATCGATAAAATAATATATTCGATATATTAAACGAAATTGGATTTCGATTCGGAATTAAAATTGTATTTTAATTCGGGCACTCGAATTAATTTAGAATTAATTCTCGAGCGACATGAATAGTAAATTAGATTTGTTTACGAGGCATCGAAAAAATCGTTAATTTAGAATTATCGAAACCGAGCCCGGAATGTGTTTGCGAAGTTGGTCGATTTTGAATCACGTGCGGCCACAAGTCACATCGTAAATCACATCGCGAGTCATATCACATATCATTGACGTGTGATGGAAGTCAAATCACTTTATGAAAAGTGACTTTGACTTTTTGACTTTTGACCTTTTGACTTTTGGAGGGAAAATTTGGGGGGGGGGGGGAAGGGGTTTTAACTTTTTGGAAAGGTTAAAAGCTTTTTCTTTTTCACCTTTTCACTAGGTTTTGTATTAGATACAACAAAAACACACTCTCTCCCTTATGCACCCTCTTGGCCGAAACTTAAGAGAAAAATACCTAGGGTTTTTTTCTTTTGATTTTTCAAAGGCCATTTTTGCTAGCACACTTTGGTGGATCAAACAAAGGTGATAGAGAATAGATTCAAGAGCTTGGATCTCATTCTTGGAGCTTGGAGCTTGGAGATTTTCTTCAACAAAACAACCCTCTTGGCCGAATACAAAGGAAGGAGAAAGGAAGGATTTTGCTTGGAGCTTTCATCACATCCGTTCATTGTAAGTGTGTTTCCGCCACTCTTTCAATTTATTCATTCTTATTTCATGCTTTGTGATGAGCTTGGGACTATATTAGAAACCAACAACGTCTAGGTTCAATTTTCTCAACGTTTGCACTCCGATTCTTGGTCAACATGGTCAATGTCTTTGACAGTATCAATAGCTCTTTTGAGAGACTCTGTTTTTTATCTTTCCTTACAAGGAAATGTCTCTTCAAAAAATATTGTATTCTTTGACTCAATTATCATATTCGGATTGATGTCAGGAATCTCAGACTTGTGTACCAAGAATCGATACGCCTACTATTGCGAGCATATCCAATGAATATACAATCAACAGTTTTGGGTCATATTCTAACCTTCTTAGGTTTAGGAACCATTACTTTGGCAATACACCCCCACACTTTTAGGTATTTATAGGAAGGTATGTGACCTTTCCACAACTCATATGGTGTCTTGTCCGATCTCCTATGAGGAAGCTTGTTTAGAACATAGTTTGCGGAAAGCAAGGCTTCCCCCCACAAGTTCTGGGGTAAACCAAAACTTGTCAACATGGCGTTCATCATTTCCTTGAACGTTCAGTTTTTACGCTCAGCAATCCCATTTTGTTGATGCGAATAAAGAGCTGTGGTTTCGTGAATAATTCAATGAACAGAACAAAATTCATCGAATGGTGACACATATTCACCACCTTTATCACTCATGATTCTCTTGATTTTCTTGCCAAGTTGATTTTCAACTTTGTTCTTATAGTGTACAAAGCTCTCGATAGCTTCATATTTGCTCCTCAGCAAATACACATTATAGAATCTTGTGCTATCATCGATAAAAGTGACAAAGTATTTTTTACCGCCTCTTGTTTGCACAATATTCATATCACACACATCAGTGTGTACAAGTTCTAAGGATTCAGAACTTTGTTCTGTGGAATGAAATGATGCTCTATTCATTTTTTCTTCAATATATGCCTCACACTTATGTATATCAATTGCAAATTTAGGTATAAGGTCCATGTTAATTAATTTACGCATTGTATCATAATTAACATGTCCTAACCTCCCATGCCATACATTTTGTGACTAAATAGTATAAGCAGAAGTTGTAGCTTTATTAATATCACTGTGTCGATTGACAATCATTACATTAAATTTGAAAAGGCCCTCAGTGAGGTATTATTTTCTGACATACACATCATTTTCAGTCAATATAAATTTATCATAAACAAATACAAGCTTAAAACCAGCCTTGCTAAGGAGAGAGCTCGAGACCAAATTCTTCCGAATATCTGGAACATGCAATAATTCTTCAATGTAAACTCTTTTCTGGATGTCATCTTCAGAACCATTGTGCCTTGTCCAACCACTCTAGAGGTAAACGAGTTTCTCATTGTCAGATGATTACCGCCATCGACCTTCTGATACGAGGAAAATATCTTGCTATCTGCACAGATGTGACGAGTAGCCCCAATGTCTACCCACCATTCTATCGGATTCCCGACCAATTTGGCTTCAGTTACCACTGCTGAAAGGTTCATCTCTAAGATCTCTTCAGTCAGTTGCTCATCTTCAGTGACAAGGGCCTCATTTTTCCTTTTCTTGCCCTTGTCCTGAGACTTATTGTTTCTGCAGTCCTTTACCATATGACCGCTCTTTCAACAGTTGTAGCATTTCCCCTTGAATTTCTTGTTAGCCGGGGATGAATTTACACCCTCGACGATGTTGGCCTTAGACTCCATAGTCTTGTAGTTGGCCTTTCGGACTTCCTGTTGTCCTCTTCGATCCTCAATCGAACTCCAAGGTCTTCAAGGCTCATCTACTTCTTTTTGTGTTTCAGATAGCTCATGAAGTCCTTCCATGATGGAGGCAACTTTTCAATTATAGTGGCAACTTGAAACATCTCACAGAGTTTCATTCCTTCATCCAGTATTTCATGAATGATCAATTGCATTTCACCCAACTGAGACATCACTGTTCTTGAACCTACCATCTTGTAGTCCAGGAACCTACCCACGATAAATTTCTTTTAACCGGTATCCTATGTTTTGTATTTTTTCTCAAGAGATTCCCAGAGAATCTTCCCAGAAGTCTTGCCTTGGTACACATTGTACATGGTATTGTCAAGTCCACCCCAAAGGTACTTCTTGCATAAGAAGTCGCCAAACAACCATGTCTCTTCTCGTAGTTGCTTAGATGTTTCCGATTCACCCTCCGCAGGATCCGAAAGATCTTTGAGGTACTTAGCCAACTGCTGAGTTGTCAAGTAGAACAATATTTTGCCATGCCACGGTTTAAAGTTTGTCCCACTAAATTTTTCCGATTTTTCTCCATGAGAGTCCGGTATTGTGATGTTTCCGCTAGCCATGTGTAACTGGTAGAAAATCAATAGCAATAAGTCTACAAAAGATAAATTGTACAACGATAAAAAAATGATCTTGTTCAAATGATATACCAAGTATCCACTCGTTGTTCTATTGGACAATAGTACCAATAAACATAAGTTCTTGAATTTCTGACTAAGGTTTCTTATGATAAGTAAATAAAAGAATATTCCTAGAGGACGAGGGGGTTCAGAGTAACCACTTAAATCTCTGACCACTTAGGCTATTATCACTCTTTTGACAGAATATCATTTAAATACTTCCTCAATAGAATCTCTTAGCAATCCAATACTCAGTATTTCACTTTTAATGTTAAAATAAAATATTCGATATGTGCAGATATATGTGTTTGTGTCAATCAAGATTGGATGGAATTACTTGTGTATGATTACACTTTAAATTCTCAACCAAGTATGCAACACACAATTATTTTTCAACTTTATCACTATGTGTATGCTTGTGATAATTGAATAACCTAATATTAACTTAAATCTATACTACCAAGATTATTTTGATACAGTATATGATCTTACTAAGTTGATATTAGGAATAATTAGACTAATCTAAGTCCATTTCAGTTTAGAAACACTTCTAGGGCTAATTTCGTTAGTGTCGCGTTCGTATCTACGTTCGAACGAGACTGTCCAGTGTGTGCACGTTCATGTTGCATTCAAGAACGCGTTCGAACGAAGTGTTCTAGAGAGTTCACGTTGTTGGAGAGTTTGAGGATGCGGTCGAACAAAGTGTTCCATATAGTTCACTTTCATGGAGCGTTCGATAACACGTTCGAACGGACTATTCCATAGAGTTCATGTTCGTGTTGCGTTTAAGACGTGTTCAAAAGTTTTAAGTCAGAGGGCTTGCATTCGATTTACGTTATAATACATGTTCGAACTTTCTTAGGTAGAAGGCTTGCATTCGAGTTTCGTTTGAAGACGAGTTCGAATGTTCTTACGAAAATTCAGATTTTTACCTTTGCGTTCGTCAGGCTTTCGAACGCCCTTACGTATTTTTCATGCGCAGACTATATTTTCCAGAAATTTTTTTTATCTTAGCATTCGAATTACTATCTAACAACACTAATTGGTAAGTTCTTAAGATTGTTGGTGGTATAGTATCATTAAACAGAAAATCAACATGCAAATAACAATCAAAATCAGAACTCAAATTTCAAATATACTTTTACATGCAAGAACCCTAATACTTTGAGAATGAAGAAAACCTGGTAGAAATGATGAATACAATGGTCCAAGTCACGAAATATCTCTGTCATTAAGAACTTATCAGCCCTGTCTCGGTACTCTACATGTTTTATGGCTAATATTCTCCCAGGATAACCCGGATTCCTCTTGTTCAAGGGGTACTCCTGTAGGCACTGCATTTTTGCATGTAAGTCCCGATGATGAGTCTCGTACGGAGGCACTACCTTTTCTAGTTGTGGAAGTCGCGGGAAAAGGACGTTGGAAGGAAAAAGTCAAGAATCAGTATTTTTGTAGGATTTAATTTGCTAGCTTCGGTTTGCTCGTTGGACCTCTGTTTTAAAGTTGATCCTCGGCCCAAACCCCATAAGCCACTCACCAAGCCATACACCAAGCCCATTAAAAAACCCTAACCCACACGCCCAAGATCTAGCCACACACCCATAGCCTTCCAAATTAACCAAAACACACATTAAACACATGCATAAATCAAGCCAAATCCCCTTCCTAAATTAAAGAAATCCTATGGATCCCTTTCCTAATCAAAATCAATCACATCACTAAATTAAAGAGATTCTTTCCTTGTGAGACACTAATTAGGAGATATCCCCATGATTAAGATATTATTTCCTATTCAAACAAGGATAGTTCACATCCCTTTGCCTATAAAAAGAAGCATTCACCCCACCTTTCAAGGCCTAGAAGATTCACGCATATTACCCCTGAAAATCCCTTCACTGTCCAGCCCCTGAAACCACGGCATAAATCCATTCACTGCACTGCCTGAAACTGTCGTAAAAATATCTTTGAAACACCCCCGCAAACTGCCAAACTGCACGCAAAAAACCCCCTTGAAACGCCCACTGTCCAGCCGCAAATAGCCATTCCCTGCACCTTTAAAACGCCCACTGTCCTGCACGCATATAGCCCCCGCAAACACCCATTCCCTGCGCATAAAATCCCTTCACCGCTGCCCAAACTGCACGCATAAATTGTCCAAAATTACCGCAAACTACACTGCCTATACTACCGAAATTGCACTGTCCAGAAACTATTTTTTTTATCACCAAAACTTCCCAATTTTACCGTGAAAATAGTCCACAAAACTGCAATGTTTGACCCCTAAAACTGCCCAATTTTTACCACCAAAAACAGTCCAAAAATCAGCCCCAGAACCGATCCAAAAACAGTCCAAAATAGTGAAGAAACCGAGACAAAAAATGGAGGCAACGAAGGATTCCATGTGAACCGAAGGAGTTACAGAACATCAATCCTTCTGACGACTGCGTGACGCACTTTCGAGAGAAGACTTAAAAGGTTAGACCTGATGGCACCCTTTTTTATTTATTTATCCTTTATTTTTATTCATTTTCCTACTTTATTTTGCATAAGCATTGTGGATTGGTGCATGATGTGATTTCCGGATGAACGAAATATGTGTTCTCTCTTGTGGTATATCGGATGAAAAACCCAGACGTAAATTCCGTAACCGAATCTGAATGGACGGTAGTTCGATCTGCACTCGGGATACAACGCCACGTACTGCTTGAAAAACACACATATTTCGTTTCATCCAACTTTATATTTGAGCATGATTTAGTCGTTAGGATGTTATTTATTTTTAAGCATGATTTAGTCATTAGTATGTTATTTCTTTACGCATGATTTAGTTATTTGCTTTCACATTAAGAATTTAATTTGTGTTTATGTTTAAGTTGTTATTTATTTATATTGTCGTGTTTGTGGATTTGATGCGTTTATATGCTTGCGTGCTTGCCGTTATGATGACTTACTTCTAAAGCATGCAAACTTAGATCTAGGATTTAATTTTATGTTCATGAACTTAGACATAAGTTGTATGCACATTTAGATATAGGTCGTTCTTGCGTATATTTGTTGCGTAGACTTGGTTAAATTATTGCACAATTTTTTTCATTACAAGTGGCATAAGTAAGGGACCATTCTGAATCCAATGGTTTGAGGTCTTCCCTCGCGAGGGGTGAGTGCGACCTTAAATCTTTGTCCCAGTTCACACTGGGTGGCGACTCCATTTTGTTCTCCAATTTAGTTCCTCCGTGAGCTATTCTGTACTCCCGACTAGGTCGTGAGCCTAGAACAGCGTCGCCATTTTCTGTGTCCTACATTTTGGCGACTCCACTGGGGATAGAGAATCGGCCCCGAAATAATATCTTGTAATGATTGTGATTTGTGCTTTAGTTTACTGTGTCTACCGCAGGATAAAAGGGGTTTAATTAAAGGCATCATCAGAGCTCGGTAATGGTTTGGTGTCTTCCTTCATTCACTACCTTTCTATAAGGAAAAGCCGTGAAGGCACCTGGATAATCATGTACTTGTAGCTTACTGTGATGGACTAATTTGGAGGACTCGTTGTTTATTCCTGTCACCCAGCGATAAGAGCCTAAGAGGCTTGGGCATTTAAGAGAGTTCGCTCCACCCTCCCTTTGGGGAATCTATAAAGGGAAATTCATTTGACAGTCAGTCACGCACCATAACTCGTTGGCATATACCTTAGCGTATAAAAAAGGTGCGCTCACTTGGTCGCTTGAACCCTTAAGTGGGGAGTCCTAGTTGTGGGTAATCCTTCGTCAACGAGAGCATTTTCCTATACCCCTATAAACCCGCGCATGAACTGTAGTTGTAAGACTAATAGAAACTATCCCTTTATACTTGCGTTTAGGACCATCGTCATTTGGATTCAGTTGGACTTTTTTGTCATGAAATATGGGCTTGTTGAGCCATTTAAACTAGGACGAGTCCGTGCTTTATGGCAATTGGGCCAAAAACTTCTAAAATATCGATGGGCCACTTTATGTTTAGGCCCCGTATCATTTGAAGTTACTTAGCCATGTTATCACAAAAGTGTAAACCTGTTGGGCGTTTTCAACTGAGACAAGTTTGCACATCGCAATAGTATGATTGAATGCTTTAAAATGATAATGGGCCAACCTATACATTCTATGCATTTCACACGTACATGCTAACTTGTAGTTTTAAAAGACATCATAGATACCCGTTGGGTTAGGGAAGAGGGCAGACTTGTCAAAAGACCGTCAGCAAACATGAGTGAATCAGAGAACGAGGTATCCCGTATGGATCAGTTGGAAAACAGTTTCACTAAGGTTACCGAACAACTGCAAGCTTTAGCCACTGCTGTGACTAACATATCCATGCCCCGTGCTGGGGGAAGCTCTGAGAATGAGAGACGTGAAGACCCTCCGAATAGGTCGAATGATGATATCCCAATTTTCGATGATGACATGGTATAATATGCCACCGGGAGAATAACAGGGTCTCAGGCTGAATTACAGGGTCTCAGGCTGAATTACAGAAACTTCGAGATCAGGTCGAATCTGTTACCCGTAAGATGAAGGACAAACATGAAGATCTACTGGACTATGAGGCAATGACGTTTGAGGAACAGTTACCGGTTCAGTTCAAAATGCCTGACATAGCCAAATTTAATGGGAATGGGGATCCGAGGGTCCATCTCAGGCAGTATGTCTCTGTGATGAGTTCAGTGGGTTTGTCGAAACGGAAGATTCAGAGATGTTTGGGATGTCGCTTGAAGGGGCACCCGTAGTATGTTATCACAGCCTCGAGAGGAAAGTCAAAGATGACTGGAGAGCATTGGCAGAGGCCTTTCTTGCTCAGTACGTAACAGATTTGAAGATCGACTTGTCGCTTCGTGACTTGGAGAACACCAAGCAAAAGCCAGAAGAGAGCTTCAAGGAGTATGTGGATAGCTGGAGAAGCCAACTTCTGAAAATACAGACTCAGCCCTCAGAGAAGGACCAGATTAAAATGATTATCAAGGACACCAAGCCCTCTATCTATGGCAAGCTGAGGAGGATGACGTCCATGATTATGGATTTTCGATAATTGAGGGAGACTATCATGGATATCGAGGAAGAAGAAGTAGAGAACCGAAAGTTTTATAGTCTGAACATGAGGACTGTTGGAGGATCATCAGGCACTAAGCCTGTTACTGCCGAGGTAACTGCCGTCAGAAACCGGCGTTAGCTGCCATCAGAAACCAGCGTTTTTCTAACCTGGGAAAACCTTTGTCCAAGGTGCTTGAGAGGTTGGCAAGGAAAAGACTCATTAGGCCCTTAGAAGCTAAACCACTCCCCAATCCTCCACCATCACACTACAACCTGAACATTTACTGTCACTACCACCAGTTGAAAGCCAATGACACTGACAATTGTGCCCGCCTCAGACACGAAATCTAGGATCTCATAGATTCCCACAAAATATCTGACCTTGAGAAAGAACAGCCCAATACACACTGGAACCCCCTACCAAACTATCACTCTGTACCACCACCTACCTATATGATTCACTATGGCTTACCAGAAAGCTTTGTCCTCCGAACCTTTGATCACCAAGCCTTTTGCCTGGGGATATGGGATAGTAGCAGTGAGGATGAAGCAGAGCGAGGAAAGCATTTCTGGGAGGACTTCTCAGGCAGTGATGAAGAGGAGGTGAAGGGAATGACCCGCAATGGGCGTTTCTACAGCGATACCGCAGAAAAGGGTAAGGAAATGTTGGCAGATGGCAGAGAAATAGTAAAAAATGGGGATAATGCTGAAGGTGATGTAGTGCTGCGTCATCTAAAAAAAACACGAGCACATCTAAGTATTTGGGAGCTGCTGTGCACATCGCAGGAGCACATGTAGGCCATGGTTGAGTCCTTGAGCAAGATAAGGGTGCCGGAGGATGCCAACCCCGCGATGTTTATGGGATCAGTACAGAAAGAAGCTGCGCAGATGATTACCATTTCTGAGGAAGAACTCCCAGCTGAGGGGAGGAACCATAACAGACCTCTATTCATCAGGCTGAAGTTAGGGGGAAAGAAGACATCTTATGTGATGGTGGACGATGGGTCATCCATCGATGTGTGCCCATTGAAGATTTTGGCAAGGTTGGGTATAAAAACAACAGAGCTGAGTCCCTCCAATATCACTATTAAGACTTACGATGATAGCAAGCGAGGAGTTGAGGGTACTTTTGCTGCAATGGAAAAAGTGGGCCCGATTGAGGATGAGGTTGAGTTCACAGTGCTAGATATCCCGGCCACTTTTTCCTTGTTGTTGGGAAGGCCATGGTTTCACAAGCTTGGGGGCGTAACCTCCACGTTGCATCAGGCCATTAAGTTCCCGTACGGGGGAGAGATTGTCACCATCTGAGCTGAGGTAGACAACGCTGTTGCCGCTTTGGAAATACAACCTTTCACAAGGTTCCAAGTGTCGGCAACCTTTGAAGAGTGGGTGGATCCTAAGGTGGCTAGGATCATGGAAAAAATGAAATTTGAGCCAGACATAGGCTCAAGTGTTGTAGGAACATTGCCTGACTTCAAGGGGCAGACCACCCGGAGAGGCTTGGGATATAAGTCTGAAGAGGATAAGCCGAAGGCTAAGAAGAAAAGACTGAAGCTGATGGAATACTCTGTGAAGGCTACGTGGTATCAAAGAGAACCTGAACCGGTAGAAATCAATGGGGTCATGGTACCGGGGTTGAGATCTTCCCAGACATATTGGGTGATACAGCGGTGACGGAAGAATTGCGAACAATAAGATAAATGGGAAGAAGAGCTGATGAATCTGGAGAGCCTGAACCTCGAGGAGAATAAGGAGGATGAGAAAAGCTCGGTTACAGAAGATGAAGTGTCTGTAGATGACGAAGACATTTATCTTCCTGATTTATTTGAGTGTAGTCCTTCATTTGCTAGTATTAAAGACAATCATTTTGATTAATTGTCTGAGTCTCTCCCTTTCAACTTGCATGATCTGAGTATATTTGATATCAACTCAACCAAAATGAATGTGTTTAACCTTGGCATGACTGAGAGCCCCAAGGAGATTTTAATTGCAAGTGAGGTTACCTCTGATGAGCGGAAGAAATTAGAAGAGATATTGGTCAAATATGCTAAGGTATTTGCTTGGTCCTATGAGGACATGCCTGGAGTAGATAGAAGCAACACCTAGCATGCGATACCGACTTATCCAAATATGAGACCGGTAAAGCAGAAGCTCTGGAGAATGAGACCCGAGTGGGCCGAGAAGGTCAGAGAGGAAGTCAAGAGGTAAATAGATGTGAGATTCCTGGAAGTGGTGGAATACCCCGAGTGGTTGGAAAAAATTATGCCAGTGCCGAAGAAAGATGGAAAGATCAGAATGTGTGTGGACTACAGAGACCTTAACAAAGCTTGTCCGAAGGACGACTTCCCTTTACCTCATATAGATATACTGGTTGATAGTGCAGCTTTATCTGCCATGTACTCGTTTACGGATGGGTTCTCAGGATACAATCAAGTTCTTATGGCTGAAGAAGATTAGCACAAGACTGCCTTTATCACAGAGTTGGGTACGTATTTCTATAAGGTGATGCCGTTTGGGCTCAAGAATGTAGGGGCCACTTATCAATGGATGGCCACTACGTTATTCCATGACTTGATGCATAAGGAGATTGAGGTATATATCGATGACATGATGGTGAAATCGGAAACAAGGAGCGGACATATAAAAGTGCCGGAGAAATTCCTTGAACGAGTCGACAAGTACAACCTGCGGTTGAATCCCAAGAAGTGTGTGTTTGGAGTAACGTCAGGAAAGTTACTAGGACACACTGTTGGAATGGGCGGAATAGAAGTAGACCCTGAGAAAATCAAAGCGATTACCGAGATGCATGCACCAAAGATAGAGAAAGAAGTGAAAGCATTCCTTGGGAAGATTCAGTATATTAGTCGGTTCATCGCAAAATTGACGTCAGTATACGAACCTATCTTCAAACTGCTGAGAAAAGACCAGTCGGTAAAATGGAATGAGCAATATCAAGAGGCCTTTGACAAGATTAGAGAATATTTGGTGAAGCCTCCCGTCTTGAAACCTCCGAGGCTAGGCAGACCCTTGGTACTGTATTTGGCCATAGAACCCGAAGCACTGAGAGCGATGATGATACAAGTAGATGAAACAGGGGTAGAACATGCCGTCTATTATCTCAGTCAGAAGATGCTTCCGTACGAAGCCCGCTATCAAGAGGTAGAGAAGATCTGTTTGGCAGTAGTATGGGCATCCAAAAAATTGTGTCATTATTTCCAGTCATAAAAGATCCAAGTGGTAGCCATGAAGAATCCTTTGAAGTATCTGCATTCAGTACCTTCACTGGTAGGGAAGTTGGGCCGATGGTAGGTACTACTGACAGAGGTTGACATTGAGTATCTCACTTTTAAAGTGATCAAAGGGCGAGCTGTGGCAGAATTCCTGGCATTACAACCGATAGAGGGATATCAGTACAAGTTTGAATTCCCAGATGAGGGGATCCAGGCAATAACGGTCCAAGGATGGAAGATGTACTTCGACGGAGCAGTGAACTGCAAAGGAGCCGAAATCGGGATTGTGGTAGTTACCCCTGAAGGAGAAACCTTGCCGATGGCCAAGAGATTAACGTTCGGTGTAACAAAAAACATGGCTGAGTATGAGGCATGCGCCTTTGGACTGACGGCACTGATAGCATTGAAGGCTAAGAGCGTGGAAATCTTCGGAGACTCGATGTTGGTAATCCGACAGATGCAAGGGGAAAGGGAATTGAAGGAAGACATGTTGAAACCGCACTTATTCCACCTCAGGAGTCTGGCACAGGCCCTCCCCGATTGTAAGTTCCATCATTTGCCATGAGAAGAGAATCAAATGGCCGATGCATTAGCTACACTAGCCGCGACTTGGGAAAATCCGGAGAAGTTGGTGATGAGACCTCTAGTGTTGACAACAGCAATAGACCCGCCTATGAGATAGAGAGGATATTAGAAGTAGAGGTCGACGACGGGAAACCTTGGTATTACGACATTCAGAGATATCTAGAACATGGAGAATTCCCAGAAGAAGCAACAGAAAAGACAGAATAGCCATCCAGAAGTTGGCTTCTCAGTATGTGAGTTTGAAGGGGGGAACTCTACAAGAGACAAGCAAATGGTATCCAGCCTAATGTTTTTGAAGAAGGAAGAGGCTCAAAAAGCAATGGAGGAAGTATACGTCGGAGTATGTGGATCGCATATGAATAGGTTGAATCTGTCTCGCAAGATAGTGAGACAAGGCTTTTACTGGTCGACAATGGAAGCTGACTGCGCGAAGCTAGTAAAGCACTGCCATGACTGTCAAGCACATAATAATTTGAATCATTTGCCGCACACAGAGTTACATGGGTTGTCAAAGCCGTGGCCTTTCTCTGCATGGGGAATTGATATGATCGGGGAAATCCGACCGCACGCATCAAACAGACATCGCTTTATAGTAGTGGCAATAGACTACTTCTCGAATAGGTGGAGGTCGAGTTGTTTCGTAATGTCACAGCAAAACAGATGGCAAAGTTCATAGCCCGGAACATCATTTATCGATATGGAATGCCGCATCATGTAGTGACAGATAACGGAGTACAATTTCATGGAGAAACGAAGGCGATGCTACAGAGGTATAAGATATGACATCATAAGTCGTCACTATACCGTTTGCAGGCAAATGGGGCTGTCGAGGTAGCCAATAAGACGATAAAGAGGATGTTAGCCAAAATGACGGAGAATTATAGAGATTGGGCTGACAAGCTACCATATGCCCTGTGGGGGTACAGAACTTCAGTGAGAACGGCTACAGGAGCCATGCCTTATTCTTTGGTCTACGAAATGGAAGCGGTACTGCCAGTGAAAGTCGAGATACAGTCTATGCGGGTAATAGCAGAATCGGAATTACCTGAGCAAGAGTGGGCCTCGCAGAGGTTTAAACAGTTGGCATTACTTGGTGAGAAGAGGATGAAGTCCTTATGTCATATACAGCTATATCAGAAGAGGTTGACTCGAGCGTTCAACAAGAAGGTGCGTCCTACCAAGATCAGAAAAGGTGATCTAGTGCTTAAGCAGTCAAAGCCGTCGACGATAGACCCGAGGGAAAGTTCAGACCAAACTAGGAAGGACCCTACATAGTCCAGAAAGTAATGGGAAATGGGGCAGTGAGACTGTCAGACTTGGAAGGGAACGAGTTCACCGAACTGATCAACGTAGACAGATTGAAGCTGTATTTTACCTGAAGAAGAGAATACCTAACCCAACGGGATAGAAAATTCATTCATGCATACACGTAACGTATTTGCATTTCTTTTGTGTTAGCTCTGTTTTGTATTCACAAGTATCAAAGAAGAAAAAAGAGAAAGTGACAAAGGCAAGCCAACCGGAAGCGGCAACAGTACAGTGACATCAGTTTCAGGAATGGATCAGTATCAGTTTCGGGGATGAGTCACAGGGTTGAGGCCCACAATGGTATTAGTTTCGGGGATGAGTCACAGGGTTGAGGCCCACAATGGTATTAGTTTCGGGGATGAGTCCCAGGGTTGAGGCCCATATTAGTTTCAGTTTCGGGAAGGAATCCCAAGGGGCGAAGCCCACATTATCAACGGTTGAAAAGAAGAATACCAGTGGAGTGAAAAAAAAAGAAAAAAAAAGAGAGAGAGAAGTCTTTGATGGTTAGACATATGTCCGGTGATGACATTGTTTGCTGTAGAGAGCAACCTTAGAAATGATGAGTGCGAGATGTGCTCTCATCCGGGATTTTGAGTGGTTGATCTCGGCTAGACTCGTGAGCACTTGATTACGAGATCTTAGTAGTAGAAGCCTGAGTGGTCGGCGATAGGCCTAGTTGAAGAGATGGAGGATCAGTGAATGACCGTTTGCCTAGATGTCCATCTTGGTTTACTTATGCTACAATATATGATATGGTTGGAAAGAAAAGTCTCTGAAAAGAAAAAGAAAAATAGACCACCTATGACCGATAAGCGTGAAGCTACCCATGGGCGAGTATTAGGACCACCATGAGGAGAAATACTACCTTAAAGGGTAGGTGTGTCAAAGAAAAAAAGAAAAAAAGAAAGAAAAAGAAAAAAAGAAAGTTCAAAAAAAGAAGAAAGAAAAGAAAGAGACGAAAGAAAAGAAAAAGAAAACCATATCATGTTGAGTACAAGAAAAGTAATCACAGAGTATGATCAAGACATCTCGGTTGGTTAGACCCACCGATCCAATTCTCTAAGACAAAATCATCGAGTTGGCTTACTTAAGGATTAAGCTGCGAAAGAGCCTTGGCACACACACACTAGGAGTCTAGTTTAGATCACTCGCGCAGATGATCAGATCTGAGTATATTGAGTACTTTGAAGGTTCTTTGGTTTCGACGTGAAGCATCCGTTGAGGACAGAAATATGTTTAGCTATCAGGACTATCTCGTGAGAGGCAATGTAGCATGCTGATATATAATCAACCTTGAAAATGAAGCATTAGGGCGAGGCCCACATAAGTATCAATCTGGGGGCAAGGCCCGCATCAGTATCGGTTAGGGGCGAGGCCCACATCAGTATCAGTAAATGCGAGGCCCACATAAGTATCAATCTGGGGGCAATGCCCGCATCAGTATCGGTTAGGGGCGAGGCCCACATCAATATCAGTCCAGAGGCGAGGCCCACATCAGTATTAGTCTGGGGGCGAGGCCCACATCAGTATTAGTCTGGGGGCGAGGCCCACATCAGTATCAGTCTGGGGGTGAGGCCCACATCAATATCAGTCTTGGGGTGAGGCCCACATCAATATCAGTCTGAGGGGTGAGGCCCACATCAGTATTAGTCTGGGGGCGAGGCCCACACCAGTATCAGTCTGGGGGTGAGGCCTGCATCAGTATCTGTCTGGGGGCAAGGCCCATATCAGTATCAGTCCAAGAGTGAGGCCCACATCAGTACCAATTCAGGGTCGAGGACCTACTACATCATCAAGTTTGAGGGCAAGGCCTACATTGTCAGCGGTATTGGGATGCGTCCCAGGGTCGAGGGCCCCCGTTGTCAGTTGCAGTTCTGGGATGCATCCCATGGTCGATGGCCCACTGCATGATCGGTTGTAGTTCCGACATGCGTTACAAGGTCGAAGACCCACTACATCATCAGTTTGATGGCGAGGCCCACATTGTCAACGATATTAGGATGCGTCCCAAGGTCGAGGGCCCTCGTTGTCGATTGCAGTTCTGGGATGCGTCCCAGGATCAAGGGCCCACTGCATCATCAGTTGTAGTTCCGGGATGCGTCCCAGGGTCGAGGGCCCACACATCAATTGTAGTTCCGGGATACGTCCTAAGGTCGAGGGCCCACTGCATCATCAACACAGTTTGAGAATAAAGCCCACATTCGGTGGTTCGGGAATGAAGCCCAAGGGGTCGAGACACCTCGCCACCATATCAACTCAGTTCGAAGCAATATGCAAGTTAGGTGGCAGCTGGCGAGCCGGGTAAGTAAAAATGCATTGCATAAATTTTGATAGGATTGTCATTGTCACACACTGCATAAGTCCCATCAAGTGGGGGCGATTGTAGGCACTGTATTTTTACATATAAGTCCTGATGATGAGTCTCGTACGGAGGCACTACCTTTTCTCATTGTGGAAGTCGCGGGAAACGGACGTTGGAAGGAAAAAGTCAAGAATCAGTATTTTTGTTGGATTTAATTCGCTTGCCTAGCTTCGGTTTGCTCGTTGGACCTCTGTTTTAAAGTTTATCCTCAGCCCAAAACCCCATAAGCCACTCACCAAGCCATACACCAAGCCCATTAAAAAACCCTAACTCATACGTCCAATACTTGGCCACACACCCATAGCCTTCCAAATTAACCAAAACACACATTAAACACATGCATAAATCAAGCCAAATCCCCTTCCTAAATTAAAGAAATCCCATGGATCCCTTTTCTAATCAAAACCAATCACATCCCTAAATTAAAGAGATTCTTAAGTAGGAGATATTCCCCATCATGAAGATATTTTTTCCTATTCAAACAATGATAGCTCCCATCCATTTGCCTATAAAAAGAAGCATTCGCCCCATCTTTCAAGGCCTAGCTGTGGGAACACAGGACCTGGGCGACGCCGTTCCTAGGCTCGCGGCCTAGTTGGGAAGGATTAAAATAACATGGAGTCGCCACCCGGTGTGAACCGGGATAAAGATTTAAGGCCGCACTCACCCATCGCAAAAGGAAAACCTCAAACCGTTGGGTTCGGAATGGTCCCTTACTTATGTCACTTGTAATGAAAGGATTTATGTAGTAATTTAATTAAGCCTCAGTAACACTTATTTCCAAAAGTATCATGCTTCTAAATTCTCATGTGCAAAAATAAAACTTATGTACACATTTCACATATATTTCATACCGCAAGGAACAATACTCAAATGTTATCATGACATAAGCATATGAATTGTAATACATTAACATATTTGCATAAGAAAGATCAACCAAGAGGCAATTAGGCATGAACATAATAAGACAGACTCAGTTCAGTGTGTGTACGTTCGTGTAGCGTTCGTAACGCGTTCGAACGGAAATGAAACAGAATGCTCGCGTTCGAGTAGCGTTCGTAAACGCGTTCGAACGGAAATGAAACAGAATGCTCGCGTTCGTATGGCATTAGTGAACGCGTTCGAACTGAAATGAAACAGAATGCTCGCGTTCGAGTAACATCCGTAAACGCGTTCGAACGGAAATGAAACAGAATGCTCACGTTCGTATGGCGTTAGTGAACGCGTTCGAACGGAAATGAAATAGAATGCTCACGTTCGTATGGCGTTAGTGAACGCGTTCGAACGGAAATGAGACCTGATGCATGATAAGGCAAAAATACATACGCGTTCGAGTTGCGTTCGTAAACGCGTTCGAACGGGAACAGAACTGATGCATGAAAATGGTATGCAATACATAAACAACAAAATAAAGGGGCGCGGTGAAGTACTGCCATAAAGGTGGCCTTTTGGGGGCTCTTGATCTCTCAAAGAGAGGACCTTTAGACCAACATACTAAGCCCATGCGCGTCCCATCACATCATGCATACAAACACAACGACAATCATACTATTCCAAGTATGTCCGATTGAACGTGTCTTACATCCAACCGAACGCACATCAACCGGCGCGGCAAAGCATCGTGGTAAAGGGCTTTAGCCCCTCCCCATAGGGGATCTCACATCGTACATACTAAGCCCATGCGCGTCACATCACATCATGCATACAAACACAACGACAATCATATTATTCCAAGTATGTCCGATTGAACGTGTCTTGCATCCAACCGAACACACATCAACCGGCGCGGCAAAGCATCGTGGTAAAGGGCTTTAGCCCCTCCCCATAGGGGATCTCACATCGCACTTACTAAGCCCATGCGCCTGGTTGAATCATGCATAAATAAACAACATATTGAATTCAAATAAAGAAAACTAAATAAACAAAAGCAACACAAAACAAAAGAAAGATGGTGCCGTTTACTCAAGCGGACGTGGAGTTGTGGCCCGAGTACAGATCATATTACCGTCCATTCGGAATCGGCTATGAAATTTACGTCCGGGTTTCCATCCGATATACCGCGAGAGTTGACACATCTCTCATTCATCCAATACCCACAACATATTACATCTCACAATTCATGCATATTTATCTACTCAAAGACCACAACATGCATCCATAAACGACTCTCATGCGAATAGAATTCAATAATAATAATAAAACGAATATAAACAAATGAAAAGGTACCCTCAGGTCTAACCTTTTAAATCACCTCTCGGATGTACGGTACACGATCGTCGGAGGGGTGGATGCTCCGCAACTCTCCCGGTTCACTGGTTCACTGTCCTCGTTTGTTGTCTCACTATTTTGAGTCGTCGTTCTCCGTCTTTTGCTATTGTTTCCTTGTGGTTTCGCTACCGTTTCCTCTTTATCTTTTGCTTACTGTTTTTGAGTGTTTTCTTCCGTAATTTTTATGTGTATTGTGTATGAATTAGGGACTAGCTAGTAGCTAAGGTCTAGGGACTAGGGGACTAGGGGACCAATCTTGAGAAGGTTGGTGAAGGGTTCTTTTTATAGGCAAAGGGTTGGGCTTGACAATGAAAGGGATTTGATTTGGTTTTGTTAAGGGAAGTCAAAGGATTTGATTTGGTTTGGTTAAGGGAAGTCAAAGATTGAGGGGGGACAAATCTTGGCTAGATAGGGAAGGTTGAATATTTGATTGGCTTGGTTTAGGAATACAATATTTTAAGTTTGGGAATAATCTTATTAGATTGGGAATATAATTGGTTGATTGATTTTAATTAGGCATGATTATATTTTGATTTAGTGTGTGATTTGTTTATTTTAGGCATGATTTTAGTTTAAGTTGGTAATTGTTTATTTTATGTTTGGTATATGTTTTATTTAATCATTTAATTAATTTAATTATTATATTACTTAGTTAATGTTTTAATTAATATTTATTTATTTAAGTTGGGATGTGTTTTATGGGCTTTGGGGGGGGGGCTAATTGGGCTGGATGTGAGCTAGCAGCAAAACCAGATTTACCGACACCGTTCGAACGCTTCCTCGAACGCGGCACGAACGCCCGCAATCCGTTTGACGTTCGAACGTAAACACGAACGCAGCACGAACGAAAACAGTGAACCTTGTTTATTCTGAATTTCCCCTTCCGATGTCCGTTTCCCGTGACCTCCGTGACTTAAAAGGTAGTTGTCTCCAAATAAGACTCCTCATTGGGTTTATGTGTAAAAATGCAGTGCCTACACTAGCAGATTCACGCATATTACCCCTGAAAATCCCCATGTATAGCCACATATTACCCCTGAAAATCCCTTCACTGTCCAGCCCCTGAAACCACCGCATAAATCCCTTCACTGCACTGTCTGAAACTACCGCAAAAATACCTTTGAAACACCCACCACAAACTGCCAAACTGCACGTAAAAACCCCCTTAAAATGCCCACTGTCCAGCCGCAAATAGCCCTTCCATGCACCTTTAAAACGCCCACTGTCCTGCACGCATACAGCCCCCGCAAACATCCCTTCCCTGCGTATAAAATCCCTTCATCGCTGCCCAAACTGCACGCAGAAATTGTCCAAAAATACCGCAAACTGCACTGCCCATACTACAAAAACAAACTGCACTATTCAGAAACTGTTTTTTTATCACCGAAACTGCCCAATTTTATCGTGAAAATAGTCCACAAAACTTCAATGTTTAACCCCCGAAACTGCCCATTTTTTACCACTGAAACAGCCCATATTTTAGCCCCTAAAATTACTAAAAACAGTCCAAAAATTAGCCTCGGAACCGATCCAAAAATAATCCAAAACAGTGAAGAAACCGAGACAAAACAGCGAGGCAACGAAGGAATCCAACGCACCAGTTACCGGAGGAGTTGCAGAACATCAATCCTTCCGACGATCGCGTGACGCACTTCCGAGAGACGACTTAAAAAGTTAGACCTGAGGGCACCCTTTTTTATTTATTTATTTATCCTTTATTTTTATTCATTTTCCTACTTTATTTCACATAAGCATTGTGGATTGGTGCATGATGTGATTTCCGGATGAACGAAATATGTCTTATTTCTTGTGGTATATCGGATAGAAACTCAGACGTAAATTCCGTAGCCGAATCTGAATGGAAGGTAGTTCGGTCTGCACTCGGGATACAACGCCACGTACCACTTGAGAAATACACATATTTCGTTTCATCAAACTTTGTATTTGAGCATGATTTAGTCGTTAGTATGCTATTTATTTTTAAGCATAATTTAGTCATTAGTATGTTATTTCTTTACGCATGATTTAGTTATTTGCTTTCGCATTAAGAATTTAATTTGTGTTTATGTTTTAGTTGTTATTTATTTATATTATCGTGTTTGTTGATTTGATGCGTTTATATGCTTGCGTGCTTTCCGTTATGATGACTTACTTCTAAAGCATGCAAACTTAGATCTAGGATTTACTTTTATGTTCATGAACTTAGACATAAGTTGTATGCACCTTTAGATATAGGTCGTTCTTGTCTTGCGTATAATGTTGCGTAGACTTGGTTAAATTATTGCACAAATCTTTTCATTACAAGGGCATAAGTAAGGGACCATTCCGAACCCAACGGTTTGAGGTCTTCCCTCGCAAGGGGTGAGTGCGGCCTTAAATCTTTGTCCCAGTTAACACTGGGTGGCAACTCTATTATACTCCGGTTTAGTTCCTTCGTAAGCTATTTTGTACTCCCGACTAGGCCGCGAGCCTAGAACAGCGTCGCCGATTTCTATGTCCTACAACTTCTTAATAAGATCTCGAACTTGGAAATGGAGGGAACTCTCTCTTTACTCAAAATGAAAATAGTGAGACACAAGACTTTTCTTAATCTGGATTAATTCAGATCTTTTAAAATCAACACGGAGGCCTCCTTATAAAGGCATGGAAATGTGCCTTAAAGGCACCATTTGGGTTGTGGTGCAACTCTCCAAAGGATTATACCCCTCACATGCATCACTTGAAGCCTATAACCATGTTATTCTCAATTGGAGGACATGTCCCTACATGGTACCATCCAAGGGACATGTCCCTCCTCCATCCAAACTTTATAATTAGAGAATTTTCAACAGAAAGTTTAACCTTACTTCCCCACTACTAGGAGAAGCTAGCTAAAAATTTCTGAGGTTAATTTTGAATGTTAAATTCTTTCTAACCAGCATCACTGTATCTTCCATAAGCATGCCAAACCATATTTACTGTGCAATTTATTGAACCATTTTTCTATTGTAATTCTATCATCCCAACATTTATTGAATTGGCATGTTATGCAATTCAAAGTGTGATACTCTGATATAATCACATGCTCGTTTGATAGGGTGCTTATCGATTAAAATTACTTGATGCTAGTTCCATTTTTATTGGCAATGTCCGTGACAAAACAAGTTCAATTGAGTTGTTATCTTCAAGTACTTGGAGCAATTGGACTGGTTTTTGACAAAGCTGAAGCAGTTTCGTTAGTGGTGTGTTCGTTCCAGCGTTCGAACGTGTGGCGTTAGTGGCACGTTCTCTATTGGGTTCGAACGAGATCATTCCAGAGAGCAAACATTTGAGTCACGTTCTTGGTGCGTTCGAACGGGGACATTCCAGAGAGCATCTGTTCGTGTTGCGTTCGAATGGCGTTCGAATGAGTCTTTCCAGTAGGCACACGTTCGTGCAGCGTTTGAGTAAGTGTTCAAACGCCAGTCATATCTGAACGCATTTTTCAGCCTTTTGCCTTTGAAAAACCCTACCTTTTCACCATACCTATAAATATAACATGTAGCCACCATCCTCAAGGGTTGAAACACATTTTCCTTGAGCCAAAATCTCTCAAAGCTTTCAACCTTCTTAATTCCACCATTGAAGACTTTTTCATCTTCTTGTCTTCTTTGTTAATGGTGAGAATCATTCTTTGATAAACCTTCAACACAACCAAACCCAAAATTTCCAACCCTTCAGAGTTCTTTAGGAGGAAGTTTGGTAGTCGGAGTTTCGATGTCAGAAGTGATACAATCTACTCAGAGACTTCAGAGATTCTGAAGAAAACTGTGGGTCGCGGGCTTGAGGAGTTGCCTTGAGTTCTTGCAGTATTGTGGTACTTGAGTCGGTGGAGTTGCCACCATAGGTCTTGACCATCGCTGTAAGTTTTTCTCTATATAGTGGATTGGGCTGGTAGCCGATATACTCGGAGTGGTTTTTTACTCACGAGTTTTCTACTTCATCACCAAAATCATTGTGTTGATTTTGTGTGATTGATTTAATTTTCCGCAATTTATTTTATTGGTTTTTATTGTGGTTGTTTGTTGACATCCATAGTACAGTAATCCGGACTTATCCTGTTTATTGTTTGTAATTCTGTATAGGGTCACAACATTAGATAAACCCTCGGCTTATCGTGAATTTCACTTGACATTTGATGCTTTATGATCTAGTGTCGCAAAAAGATGTGATGCCCAAATTTTGATTTGATGAAAGAAGAAAAATGCCTAGGTTTTTTTTATTTATTTTTAGTCTTTTTTGCGAAGTGAAAAAAATAAAGAAAGAAAGATTATCCTATGGACAGCAAAGTGGATTTCATTTGCTTTGCTCCATGTTTATTTCAAATCCCTTGGAAACAGAACCGAAAACCTGAAAAATGCTCTCCTTAGACCTGTAATCACCTACCTTGCAAGTCGCTTTCGGCTTTATATTTTACGGTATCTGCTTCCCTTTCCTCTCCATCATCATGGATGCTTCCATTTTCTTCTTCTTCGCCTACTTCTTCCTCAGACTCTTCTTCTTCTTCTTCTGGTTCCTGGATGTCGTCATTCGGCTGAATGATATGCAGCTTCAATCGTCCGCCTTCTCTGCAGATATGCAAGAACTCTTGGCTTGGGATCCTTATCTCTTTAAGAACAAACCTGCCATCTTGCCTGTAAGCCTTGAAGCAAATCCAAGGCTTCCCACTCTTCCCTATGCAAGAAATCGGAGGAGGAAACTCTCCGCTAATTGATCTTGACCTCCTGAACTCACCACAGGGGCTCTCCGTGGGTGATTGCTTTGTAGTACTCACTTTCACCTGCGGATTTTGCGACTCTTTAGTCGTCTCATTCTTCAAGCCTTCAACATCATCAAAGCTCTCAAAATCAAGCCCCTCGTTGCATAGCAGCAAGCTCTCTGAATTCATCGATGAAAAGCCATCATTTTGCTTGTGACACCCCGTGTACTCAAATCTATTCATTGTGTTTTCAGAATTCATCGAAGCAAAGCAGCTGTTTTCCAGCGAGACTCTTTGCCAGCAAAGACGTCGAGGAGGAAGAGGAAGAGGAAGATGAAGAATGATGAGAGTCTTGATTGAAATGAAGTTCAGCAAACATTTCAAAGGAAGAGGAATGGTTGACAGGTTTTACCGGTGTCATGTGGTTCCATGTTCAGAGGGACTCAAGAAATGGTGTTGTAGGCTTCCACAGGATCCCATATTTTGTGTATCAAGTATTTTGTTTATGTTGTTGAATGAAAGTAGTAGCTTAAGTGATTTTTGGTGGTGAGTAGTGATATGAAAAAAACATAGAGCACGACATTTTTGCATTGAGTTGATAAAATCAAAGAGAGAGAGAGAGATGTGCTATTAGTTGGGGGTAACTCTTCTTTGGAGTTGAATAAGAATGCGTGGTTATAGAGCTATCCATACAAATTTTAGTGGTCATTATTTTATTGATTTTATGGAACATACATCAATATTCTTGGATCATACCTTTAGTTCCACTTTCAGTCCCTGTGTTAATAGCGGTGGGATTTCTACTTTTTCTGACTATAACAAAACATTTTCATAATATGTGGGCTTTTCTTAATATTTTATTGTTAAGTATAGTTATGATTTTTTCTATCGATCCTTTTTATTTATTTACCATTAATGGTAAATAAAAAAAAAAAGTAAGGCTACTCCATTTCGACAAAAGACCCGGCTCGAGCCCCCAAAATGAGCCCTTTCACTTGTTTGTTCATTTATGATAAAAATAAGAGTTCAGTTCCGAGTAAACATGTAAGCAAGCAGTAAGTACAATCAATGGAAGTTTTATTTTCTCAGAATGTATCCTAATTTTTGGCCTAATTCTTCTTCTGATGATCGAGTCAACCTCTGATCAAAAAGATATATCTTGTTATATTTCATCTCCTCAACAAGTTTAGTGATGAGTATAACTGCCCTATTGTTCCAAAAAGAGTGGATCCACAGGTTCCCAAATGAATTGGCTTATTCGAAAAAAGACTTGTTCGTTGGAATGAGTAAGTGTTTCCAAAGATATTCACACTATTCGGTATCTTATCGATGGCTTCGCTTGCATTACCCGACATGAGTGCTTTCTGTTACTTCAAAAGTAACTACTTCAGCTTCAGCCACTCAAATTTCAATATTCCTTTTTATTTCTCATCAAACGATTCCTCTAATCACATTTTCTAACTGAACGAGGGCCAATCCGAATTGATCTTGCCATTTTGACAAAAGACCCACATCTAAGTTCCATATCTTTGCCTTACTTAAGCATAGAATATGAATGCTTTGGCTATCCTATCCTTTCACTAAGATGCTTTCGTCAAAGAAGCTCCGGGAAAAGGATCCCCTGAATATTGGTATCCGTCGCCAAAAATGGACAGTCAACTCCATTTGTTAGAACATTCCTGGGTTGTAGTAAGTAGATCGAGAGGTCATGCTGTCCCTTGTCCCCGAAGATGGGTAATATGTTCTCAAAATCTTGCTCCAAATAAAAATATATCCGGGATAAGCTTCACGACTGGGAGGTGGCGAAAAGGGTTTTCCAAGACTTATGGCTTTCTCTATGGGTATTGAACTTAAGGACTTTTGATCTAGTAACCCCGAAAATTGAATTTCAATTATTTGTGAAAACATATCAATACGTAATGAGTCCGCTTCAAAAAAATATTATTTACCGTAATGAGCTAATATGGTTTTTTCATATGAATCTCTTTTAGTTAAATTTTTTATCAGGTATAAGATACTATCATTACCACCTGGACAATTAGACAAATGATTCTGGGCAGGATTAAATATATTACGAGGATCGAAAGGAAGAACGTAAAATTCTTTTTCCTTTTCCATTTTGCATGGACCGGGAGATTAGATCTAGCCGTAAGAAGAATACTTTGCTGGTAGAATAGTCTTATTTGTCCTCCCGACGATAAAGAGCTAAAAGATCTACTATTTTAATTCCCGTTTCAAAAATAGATAATCTTGTGTCTAACTTTATAAAAGCAGGTTATGAACACCCGATCGAATCTGTCAAGAATGAGCTAACCACTTCTTGAGAAACAAGTAGGCTATTTCTTTGCAAAATTATGCTCAATTTCATATGTAGAAATTCTGCCAAGATCTCTTCGTTATTTGGGGGATGAATTCACACGAATTAGATTTTTTGAGGAACTTGTATGAGGTCTACCCGATTCTAGATACAGAGACGCATAATAGATCGATATGAACATCATGAGCTGTCCTTCCCAACCTCACGACCCTTCGAGGGTTGGTCAGAAGTAAATCTTGTTTGGAAAGATGGAATTAGATGAACAAATCAAAATAAAGGATTGGTTTTGACGTTTCAATCTTTGCTGACTTATCATCTGAAATTAGTCTAGGGCATGGACAATAACATATCATTTCCCTAGCCGGGGTCTGGAGGTTTGTTGTAGCCACAGAAGCTACGAGACATGGCATTGCTAGGTATTGGTCTTCTGATGATCGATTCAACATCCGATAAAAAAAATATACCTTGGTTATATTTCATCTCTTCAACAAGTTTAGTAATGAGCATACCGACCCTATTGTTCTAATGAAGAGGAGTTTCCGCCTTATACAGCTCCAAACCAGCAAGCAGTTAGCCTTCCTCTACAAAGAATGGAAGTGTGGATGAATTGACATTAAATAGAGGAATTCATTTTTTCTTTTAAGCAATGACATAATAAGAGCATCCCTCTCACAAAAAACGACGGATCCGTTTGGTTCTTTGGGGGTGATAGTGAAAATGTTGACAGATAAGTCATTCTTATTGCTTTTTTTTTTTTAAAGAGCAGTACATGAGATTTTCACTTCATACGGCTCGTTTAGCACATTCTTTGTTGTTACTATGGGGTCTTGAAACACAACGAAATTTGACTCGTTGGTGTCAATTAGACGGTCTTTGGACTTTTGTCCAAAAATCACGATGCCATTTTCTTGTTCCTGAATTGAATTGGCTTCTTCAATTTTTTTTTAGGTTTATGCTCTACTCCGAATATTTCAATCTTGGATTATGGATCAGTCACAAGATTCATTTTGTAATATGAATATAGAAATCAGAGAGGATAAGCTCATTACCCCTACAGCAATGACAGAACGCCCCGAATAATTAACCTGTTTGCTAAGTAGAGGCTCACAAATTTTCCTTCATTACCTTCAATTACATTTGAAAACTTTATTCGATATGGGTAGGAGAAGCGGTATTCTTAAAAAAATAGAGAAATCAGAACCAAGTCAGTTTTCTCGTACATTTATTTTTATCGAATTCTATCTCCCATCATTACTTATTTCTAGACAACTAACCAAGCCCTTAAAAAAAAGAGAATTACAACAAAAAATTCCACATCTACAAATTGGTTTATTTGTTTATACTATAACAAAGTGGTTAGAAACCCTTTATTTTTCACTTCAATCGGTCTTTTGATTTGGAAAAAATGGAGCATGTGCTTATGATTAAGGGTGGTTTACATGATCTGCTCGAACCTCGAGATGTCTTATTTTCTTATAGTAAATTGCCCATTTAATCGAGAGAGATTGAGGTGCTAGCCATAGATGACCCTCTTTGAAGATCTGGCCTTGCATGGACTACATAAGGTCTTATAGATTCTAATTTATTAAAAGACATAATATTATATTGAAATATGTATTTTTTATATATTTTTTTAATAAATATTTTGGAAATCTACTACTTATATAATATGGTTAAAAGTTACTTTTTTATATATAAATATTTTGGCTTCTTTCAATTAACTACCAATTTATGAAAAAATCAATGTGACCCTTCATTGACTAAACAAATATTTAATTATTACATAAATTGGATGACTATAAACATAAAGCTCATTTACCATTAATTAAGCTCTATCCAAAAAGAGAGACTTAGTAACTTAAAACATGACAAATTTGATGTTTAAGATTGCAAGTTTTATGCTTATGGTTGTTAGTACTATGATTTTGATGATGTCAATGAAGTAAAAATGCTCAAGGGAAAGAATCTCAAAGAGACATGAAAACTTTGGCAAAGAATATCAACGTTAGCGACTTGATTTCAACGGTGTCCAAATGTCTCAATATTAGCAAATCAAGTTCGATGAGTCAAAGTGTCAACATATTGATAAAGAGCCTAAAATAAGCTAAAAGATGATCAAAGAAAAAAAAAAGATAGATGAAGAGCCAAAATAAGTTAGAAGATGATTAAGAGAACAAATATGATAAAGAGTAAAAAAGATGATGAAAAAGCCAAAGTAAGAGCCAATCAAGATGAAAATCAAATATGATGATTAAGAGCTAAAATTTATTGTATATGAGTTTATTCAAATATTTTAAAGCTTTTAAGAATCATACATTTTGCATCACTTATATTTAAAATGACTTAAAATGCTTAAACATTCATTTGCACTTTATTTGCACCAAAATAAACTTTAATGCACAAGTGCATCAGAAAATAATTTTGAAAAATTAGCAAATGGTTGAATCAATTTTCAAATGATAACCATTAGATAGATATGTGCCTCAAATTTTTCACGGTTCAAACAGAACACAATTCCGATATATGAAACTTTTACTAGAGCCATATTACTATAATATGTTCAGATGAGGTTTTTACATAGATGTCATTTTAGAAAAATTCCATAAAATTAATTTTAAGATTTTTGAGGCATATTTTTTTTTTTATTTTTTTTTTTATAGATTCATGTGTCTAGTTTATGTAAAAATTTACGGATCTTGATTTGAAATTTTCTAGAGCAAGTTATGGCCAAATATCGAGTATTGTTAGGATTGACTGGTCATCAGAAATTTACTGAGACAGATATACCGATCTCTGACATAGGCATATCGGTCCCCGTACCGATCAGACCTGAAATTTTCATACATTCTGGAACTGGGCCAAATCATACTAATTTCCATATCGGTCTCTTTTCAAAGTTTGAAAATACAATGGTCATATTTTTAGAAGCCATTTCTTGATATTAGACTGATATACCAGTATGCTGACCAGTATACCGGCCTCAAAACAGAAAAAATGACCATATTTAGTTTTATGCCTATAATTGAAGCTTGGTTTCATTTTACAAAGAGAAATATTTTGGGAAAAATATATTCAAAACAATAATCATTTTTATATATTCTTTGATTAAAGAAACAAGTTTCAAACACTTTCAAAGAGAGCTTTTCAAATCTTCTACATCTTACACTCTCTATATTTGAAAAAAAATCATACTTTACCTTCATATTCATATTAGTGAGCTTTGAAACATTTGGGCGATATAGTCACATTTAAATATTCTTTGTAATCTTTTGTGAGTACTGAAATTATGGTTGTAAACTTTTATTATCAACCACTTATGTGGAAATCCCTTGTGTCAGTGGGTATACTTTCAAGGGTGGATTTGTGTAAAAGGTTAAAAGGAGTATTTGATGAAAGACCTCTATTTATTTCTAAGCTTAATCGATAAAGCTATTAACTAAGTAGTTTAAAATTGATAAGATTTTTAATTCTATATTATTTTATCACATACCCAATTCACCCCATGTTGGGTATAGTTGCTATTGTTTGAGTGCTTATAAAAAATTTCAATTGTTATTAGAGCGAAGTATCTTAATAAAGACTTAATCGTCTAAGAATAGATCATGACATTTACAAGTTACACAACAAAATATGCTGAAGCTGCATTCACCGATGGACCACCATTTTATGACTTAACAAACTTCAAATTTTGGAAAAGAATGATGCTCACATTTTTGCTCGCCTATGACATTGGTGGATATGTAGAGATCGTGAAAGGATGAAAAGCTTTGGTAAATTCTAATGTATTTAAATTCTTATACGAAATATTATATGAAAACATATTTGATAGGATTCCAAAATCTGATAATGCATATGAATTATGGAAATCATTGGAATTGCTAAATGAGGGAAATAGTCAATTAAATGAATGTAATTTTGATTATAGGCTATCAAATGGTGACACTTGTAATTTGGCATTCATGGCTATAGAAAACCCTATAGGGGAATCAGAAAAAGAAAGCATTGTTGTTTGTAAAATGAAATTTCTGATTGGGATGAATTTCTTGATATGTTGAACGAGTTGCATAACAAATATGATGCTCTTAGAAAGAAATGTAATTTGATTAAGAAAGAGCATATATTACTTTAACATGAACATGCATCATGTATGAATAATATTCGTGCTTTCGATAATGATGAAATTTTCTTAAAGGCCCATCATGAAAATGATGTGTTGATTGATCAAAATTAGCATGCATCTTTTATTGAACAAATTCATTGATCGGTGAAATCACACACGTAATGCAAGCTCACGTATCGCTCAAGTAGTATAAAAATATTGATCCCACGAGGACTTAATTTCAACTTTTGTTATTAATTATTGATACTATTTATTTACAGGTATCTAATTAAAGAAAGAAGGGAATGATTGCTTGATTGATTGTTGAATGTGGATTTACTAAAGAAATAAAGACACAAAAGAAAATACTAGATAAAATAAACAAAAGACACAAATATCTAGGGTTGTGATTTCACACAATATTATTCTAATGGTGAATTGATTCTCTTATATATGTGTAATAAATCAGTCTGTTAACCTGAAACATGAAAATATGCAAAAGCCTATGTCGATGGTCAGATGTAAACACACAAATAACCCAATTAATCATATATTTATATTAACCAAGTTACCTGAATTCATTAAGTTCAAATTCCAATTATGGCTACCCCCGCCAGACAGGTATATGTATATCCTGGAAGGAAATCTTTTAAGGGTTATCTATCTTTAAAGGAGATCGTGAACTATTAAATATAAGGCTGAAACCTAAAATCCATTTTCCAAGTTCATTCTAAGTTTACCAAATCAATCTAATTGGTGATCAGACAATAAGAAGCATTAAGCTTAAGATTCAACAAACTAAAATATTACCCATAATATAATTTAATCAATTTTAAGCATGTTAATATTGTGTTTAATCACTTCCATAGAATAAAAAAAAATGCTGGGGGTTAGGGGATCCACTTTTTGAAATCTCACTTTATTATAATATAGAAATTGTCAGTGTTACCCAATTAAGTTGAACCAACCATAAAGGCGGTGTTATTATTTATCCATAAATCAGCCATATAGGCGGTAATCATCTGTCACCTAAAGACCAATCCTATAGGCGGTTTCACATTATGTTACATAAATAAAACCAGCCATTAAGGCGGTATCAACTTTAATCCATATTATTAAATTACAATTTCCATATTATAAATTAAGTGAGATTAATCTACCTTTACTATTTCTAATATAAAAATCTCCCTTATTATAATATATAAATTTGCATAATATTACCAATCGACCATATATGCGGTATCCTGATTAAGTCAGATTTTGAATTAATTCCAACCGACCATAAATGTGGTATCCAGTTTAGTCAGGTTAAAATCAATTTTATTAAGTTCAACCGACTATAAAGGCGGTATCCAATTAAGTCAGGTTTTAAGATAATTTATATATTATAATTAAAGAGAGATTAATCTAAATTATAATAATAAAAGCTTCACCCTTCCCCCAGTAAAAATTTAACTACTAAACATAAAAGAAAAACAAATAAAATAAACTACTACTATTACTGAAATAAAAATGCATAATTTAAATTACAAAAACTTAAACAAATAAGATAAATCCTTAATCTCCTATTAGAAACTTCAGGAAGGTAAAAAATTTATCGGCTTGAATTTATAGACATCGACTGGTCCCATGCATCGCGATGCGTGTAACCCTACGCGTCATGATGCACCGTAGATTTGAGACACGTGGTAGGCGTTTTGCTGAGATAATGACACGTGGCACGCGACTGTCGGCACACTGAATTATTAGCTCGACGTCGCAACGCAGAATGCTTTGCATCTCACGACGCTGACATCAATAATGACGCGTGTCGATGATGATTGTTGGCAGCATGTGATGATAACACGTGTCTGATGCAAGTTAGCAGATTTGCTGTGATGTTGACACGTGGCAGGCGCATGTTAGCAAGTGTGTAGGATAACAAGCTTCTCTGATTTTGACACATGTCCAGCGCACGTTAGCGGTCGCGACATAGAAGTGATGCGCGTCGTGACATAAAAGTGTTGCGTGTCGCGACTCCCAAATAACGATTTTGCCCTTTTTGTCTGTTTTTCGCTGTTTTGGCCTTGATTTTATTCCGATGAGTCCTGAATCCTTATTTATCTACAAAATAACACAAAACACATTAAACCTTTTTTCTTCCTTCACAATACACTAAAAGCTTCTTTTTCCTTTTCTTAAGGTTTGACTTGAGTGAATTACTAAGTTTAGCTTCAAATTTTTGGTAAGGAAATTGCAAGCTTTTCCCTTTCTATTCTCTTTAATACTTACGGCCAGAAGCACAAAAGAAAATGCTTTTTCTCTTTTTGTTTTGTTTTGATTTTGTTTTTATTTCCTTTTCCTTTAAAATAAAATCTAGAAAAGTGTAGAGACTACACTTAATTTGGGTTTAGGCTTCTTTTTTCTAATTTAATGAATCTTGGGCTTGGATTTATTTTCTTCTTTCTTTCCATTTGTTTTTGGGCTTAAAATAAAACAAAGGGTATTTGGGCTTGATTTGGATACAGTATTTATTATTTCTAATCAATTTCTGGAAATTACTTTTTTTTTTTTTTTGGGAAAATTACAATTTGATATCCAAAAAGAGATGTACAAAAGTATAAGGGGCATACCACAGGCGGGTACAAGGCTCAAAACAGCCCAAAGAGAGGCCGGCAACAGAAAGAGCCCAACTGGCCCAAAAAAATAAAGGCCTTGAGGCTAGACAAAGCCCAATTGGCACACAAAAACAAACAACACAGAATAGCTCACTGGAAGCCCAGAAAGCCAACTAACGCAAGAAGAGGCACACAAAGGCTACTCGGCGCAAAATGATGAGCCCAAGAAGCGGAGTCCATAAGCCCAAGATGACCCCACACGCCTCTGAAGCAACAAGAAGCCCACCAAGCCGATCCTACATCGCTTAATAGCATGAAGGCATCATCAAAAACAAAGAGTAAAACCAAACCTACATCGCCCAGGAAACTTCCAGAGCCATACACAACCTGATTTTGTGACCTTAGAACAAACAAAGCCGAGAAGCAAAGTCTACACAACCCAGAAACCGAACTCCTCACCGAGAACAGGAAAACACAAATTGCCCAGGAAGCCACCAATCCATACACAAACTAAATTTATGTCCCTAGCACAAACAAAGCCGCGAAGCAATCTTCTCAACCCATAACCCGAGAAGCAATGTCTTCACAACCCAGAACCCAGAACACCTCACCGAGAGATAGGATTCACAACTGTCAGAACAATACAAATGGGTTAATCTAATCCTCAAATATATTTGATTGAAGAAGGGAAAGACTTGTGATAACTTAGGAAGAGCAATCTGCTTCTAATGGAGGAACAGATCTCACTCATGACATAATCCACCTGAGCTGAGCTTCCTTCAAAAACTCTTCTATTCCTTTCATACCAGATATGGTAAACAGAAGCTGCTAAGATTATTTTGGCAACCAAGCAGTTCAGATCTCCTGCCTTTTTAAGCCTTATTACAGCCCAACTAAAGAGGTTTGACCACCCCGGGTTCGGCCACTAAATTGAGACTTTTACAGAAACCATTTTAGTATAGGAGGATGGTGGTGTGTTTCTGTACCAGAAGAGCAAAGGATACATTTATCATCCTGCAAAACCCCAAAGCGAGAGAGCCTATCCATAGTGTGCAATCTTTCTGGAAATTACTTACTAACTGACCGGCGTAATCATACGCGTATAACACAAGCGCACGTATCGTTCAAGTAGTATAAGAAGTATCGATCCCACGAGGACTTAAAACCTTTTGTTATCAATTTATGGAGTTAAATGTTTACAAGTATCTAATAGATTGATTGTTTGATTGGGTGGTGACTTTAAAACTTAAAACAAGTAAATAAAATTGCTTGAAAGTAGATTGAAGAAAATTCAAATTTATAAAACTATCCAGGGTTGTGAATCCTTCCAATATCTTTTTAAAAGATGAAGTGGTTGTCTTACAGTTGTGTAATTTATTGGTTTATTAACGTGAAACACGAAATTATGTAAAAGCCTCTTCCGATGGTCAATTACAAATACCTAGTATAATCCAATTGAACCATATGTCTATGTCAACCAAATTACCTAGATTCATTAAGATTAAGTGCCAATTATGGCTACTCCCGCCCGACAGGTATATTCCTATCCTGTAAGGAAATCTATTAAAGGGTTATCTATCCTCAAGGAAGATCGTGGGCTATTGAGTCTAAGGTCTTAAACCTAAAATCCCTTTTCCAAGTTCATTTTAGTTTACCAGTTCAATTTTATTAATGGCCAGTTAATAAAAAGCATTAGGATTAAGGCTCAATAAATAAACCTTTATATTACCCAAACTATAATTTAACCCCTTATAAACCGGCGATATTGGATTTCATCACAACCCCAGATATCTAACTTAGTTACGACACATAACTAGGGCTAATGAAATAAAGACATAAAATTAAAATGCTGAAAAGTAATTGCAGTAAAGTAAAAGCTGAAAAGTAAATTAAATTAAATGCTAAGGTAAAAGGAATTAACTTCTACTATTTGCTATTTAGATATCTCACATAATATAACATATAAACTTGTGATAATTTACCAACCAGCCATATAGGCGGTAACCTGATTAAGTCAAATTAAGTCCAACCAGCCATTAAGGCGGTAATAATAATTGTCCATAATCCAGCCATATATAGGCGGTAAGAAACTTTAATTACCAACCGACTAATCTGGCGGTATCCTTATTTAGTCAGGTTTAACCAGATTAAAATGAATTACCAACCGGCCAATATAGCGGTATCCTTGTTAAGTCAAATATTAAATAGTGAATATATTATAATTATGGGAGATTAATCAAAATAGCAATAATAAAAGCTTTACCTTTCACCCCAGCAAAGGAGAAATTACCTCCTCATTGCTTGAAAAATAAAAACTGCAAAAGTAAAGAAAGGAAAGGATTGTGCGTAAAAGTAAATTACGGAAAGTAAAAACTAAAAAGTAAAGAAAAGAAAGTGCGAAAGCAGAAATTAATTACTGAAAGAAGTAAATAAATAAACAAGATACAATCTTTTATTTATTCCTTAGGAAATTTCAAAGAAGAAAGTATGAATTTTACAAATGAAATGGCTTGGTATTTATAGGCAAAATTTTGCCTCCATCAAATCATCCATCAAATTCTCCACCAAATCCATTATTAATTTCTCCACTAATTACTCCACCAAATCCATAATTGCTCCACTAATTGCTTATCTTGTTTGGTGATGATTTGATAATTTTTATTATTATTTATTAATTTATATTTTGCTTTGAAAATGATTGATAATGACTTTAATAATTACACACCACACACTTCTGGATAGTTCATCAATTTCGGTCATGAAATCATCAGAATTCGAAAATTTTTTCTCTTTCAAAGTTGTAGATCTTTGAGTCTTCTTTAATCTGGCACTTTAATCAACTCAATCCGATATCGGAGTAAAAATTTATGCCCAAAATACGACAGATGTGCAAAACTGAAATTTCCAAAACTGCACTTCGTCAAAAACGCCCTTTCAAATTTCCAATCTACAAAATTAATATATCAAGTCCAATAATTGCCCTTAATTGACCCACATTTCGTCCTAAATGATTTCATTGAGTCCCGATATTATTTATCTGCAAAATAAAATAAAATATATCAAAACGTTCACCAAACCCGAGAAACTAAACAAAATATTAAGTTAAAGGGCGGTAAATATTGATATATTTTCCGCTCATCACTAACTCGGGAAAGAAAAATTTCAAAGCGTAAACTGCATAATTAGGGTCGTTACATATACACTTTCATCATATGCACATGCATCAAATGTTGTATGCTATGCATGTAATATGAAAGGTCACAAAATTTAGGAATGTAGGACCAAAAAGAAAAATGTGAATATTATTTGTGCTCCGAAAGAAACTAAGATTAACCTTCATGGACTCAAGAAAGTTAGTACCATAATATATTTAAATGATTTTGTAGGTGAAGCTTTGAGAAAAATAATTAATGAGAAGTGTAAATGATCTCAATACTCAATACAAATGAGAAAATAACTTATTAAGGAGAATATCAAGTGAAACCTCAAAATCAACTAAGGTGATGAATTTCCCACACTCCTCAATGGAGTGGAGGTATGAAAAAAATTCTATCCTCAAAATTTTATGGATTAGTTATTCATCACATTGCATAGTTACTAGGCACACACTTAGAAACTACTACAATCATTTGGCATGATAAGCATCTATGAATGAATTATGTAAATTAAAATTGATGATTTTGGATAAAGTTTGAAATATGCAATTTATGGTGCTTAAATGCTTGATATTAGGATCATGAACACAAATTGTCATATATGTGTTTAATCTCATGTTTTGATTGTATAAATGATTTTGAGATTGATTGTATGATTGAAAGGCCTATTGAGTGATTTTATTGATTAAAATGCATTAAAATCTTACTTTGTTGAGCATGATCTTACTCTTTAATTTCATTGGTTGATTATCAAAGGAGAAATAATCTTATGTTTTTGAAAAGCTATGTTTTTGAAATGTTTATTCTTTTTCAATAAGCCTTTGGTTTTTATAAGTTCGAATCATATTCTAATTGATGAAATCTTATTTTCTTGATTCAAATGTGATCAACTCTAAGAGCTTATAATGAAATATATAAATTCTTTTGCTCTTAAGATGCTTTGTTATGTTTTGTCCATATGGTCAAACTGTGATATTTTCTTTAGACTACATATGTTTTGTGAATCATTTGTATTATTTCATACAATTGCTATGCTTGAATATGTTTCTAGCAATTGATGTGCTAAAATGAAAAAAATGTTATTATTGTGCAATGATATGCAAATCGTACTCTTACGCCATGTCTATATTTGTATCATTTATTTTAAAAAGAAGGAGCTATCATTGCTATTCTCTTTCGTTTTGCTAATGGCAAATGAGATATTTATCTAAGGGGGAGCAATCATGTTTTATAATTTCTTCTCATATCTTGTTGCTTGTGCTATATATGTTTTCCTTTATATGTTTAGCAAATGGAAAGAAATATCAAAGGGGGAGAAAACCCTTATATTTGTGCTAACCTTATTTCCAACTGTTTTTATTAGATAACACAACTTGAGGGAGAGCTTTATGGTTAGAAAAATCATCATCAAGATAAATTAGTTGGAATCTTTAGACCTTATAATATTTTTATTGCTTATAGACCAAATGACTGAAATGTTAGATTATTTTCTTTGAACTATTTGAGTTTTGAAATTTTTGTTTAATCTCATGCAATTTCTATGCTTAAATGAGAAAATTTTTCTTTGTAATTGTTATGCTTAAATGAATATACCACTTATATGAGCTAAATAGGAAAATTGAGTTTATCATCAATCCATGTTCTTTTCTTGGTTAAATTTTTTTGGATCATATTTATATAGTATCTTTTGTTTTTAAGAATAGGAGCTTTCACTTACCTTTTTACATTTTTGCTAACGTCAAAGGGGGAAAGAAAGTAAATGAATGCACCTTAAGCTCATCTTTCTTTTAGCGTATTTTGTCAAAATCTGAGAATCAAAGAAAGATACAAATATTGAGGTACACGGAGTTGCCATCGTAAAAAATGAGGAGATTGTTAGTGTTGGCGTTTTGGTGGTGGAAACTCGATTTTAGGCAAAAATGATTTTTAAATATTTTAAAATTTTCTGAACGAATTAGCTGATCTCCAATACCTCTAATTAGATTATATTTTCCATAAACATATTATTTGTTGAAAACTTAACAAAATAAACTAATCATAAAGGGCAACAAAGATTTTACGAAAATCCTTTCCGAATAAATATTACGAAAAATGGATAATCGGTCAAACCGGTTAATCGAATACCGGGCTAGGTCGACCTGGCCACTTTGGCAGTAACTTTTATTAATTAAAAATTATAATTTTTATTAATTAAAAATTACCTAAGTTTTGCTATAAATACCAAACTTTAGTAAGGTTTTAATTAATAAAAGCAAAAGCTTGAGAAAGCTAAATACAAATAAGTATTAGAGAAATTAGCCTAAGTTAGAAAAGTGTTTAGAGAAGCTTTGTGAAGTCTCTACAATATTTCATCTAGGAGAAATTAAGATTGGATATTGGGAAGCTTGCTAGTATTGAAATCAAGATTAGATCTTGTAGTCAAGCTTGCTAATCCTTGAAAGTCTCCAAACATTTCAATAAGGAGAAGCATATTGGATCTTTAAATCAACCTTGCTAGGTAAGTTTGATCTTCTCCAAAAGCTATATTTTCATTAATGAAATAAATATTGGTGAATTATGTATTAGATATATAATGTTGAAATTAGGCTAATTAATTGTGTTAGGATGCTTTGGAAGTTTAAACACAATATGCTTGTAATTGGGTCAAAATATTTATGTTAGACATAAATATAAAATTAGATTTTGGAACTCTAGATTAAAGTTTAGAGTTGTGGCTACCATTCTAGAATCACTTAACCATCTTTGGGTGACCTAGAATTATTCACGAGACATTTCTTATTGGGATTCTAATTTGGTTTGTGTATTGGATTCAAAAATTTACGCAAGTGCGTATTTAGAATAAATTTATATTTGTGTAAAAATATTTGATATTTTGAAAAATTTGAATTTTATTTTATAACATGTGTTGATGTTGGTTTTGAAATTAAAAATGAATTTTTGGTGTTTTTGAAGTGTTAAGGAGAGTTGGAAGCAATTAGGGTAATATATCCTAATTTCTTCAGCTCTATCGAAAGATAGCTGAAGGAAAGGCAATTTGAAATAAAAAAAATATAATAAGTACTGGGCGCTACAATGCACGTGCGCAATGTAGAGCGCACAATATGTACTACGCGCGTTGATTTTATTTTATCTCGTTTTTGAGTTTTCGAACTCCGATTCAGTCCCGATTTTTTCCTATATACTCATAATGGAATATTGTATTTTATTAAAAAATTTAAAATTACATCCATGCTTGATATCCATGGATTAGACCCACTTCCGTTGTACGGGGCTTCGATACGACCTTATAGGTTCCACATCCGCTCCAACAACAACCACCTTCATTAGGAAAATAAATATTGTGTGGAAGGAGTGACTCTCAACATTAGTGATAGTGATTGGTAATGAACGATATCTTTCACCCTTTGGATTCGAGCCCATTCCTGGATATGAGGCGTCCTCACCATTTTTCCTATATGGTTCTAGTTCTTCAAAGCCTGACCTAAGCTGATTTAAAGAGGGTTTTGGTTGATGTCACTACTATCACAAGGTTCAAATAGAGGAGTATAGAGATGCCCTTAGCCATTTTTTAAGGTTTATTAGGATGTGTAATTGTCTCATTAATAAAAGGATATTCCTCTATGTTCCTATAACGATAATACATATTTCTTAATATACTTTCCATTCTCTAACATTTACCTTTCTATCTAAATATTTTAAATGATAAGCACCATTGTGTAACACAACTTCTATTTAGTATGACCATTTCTTAATCGGGTGACTATTTTCCATACTTTAGACTGTTCACATTAATGGTAGTATCTCTTTCCATACCAACTCGCTCTTCATGAATGACTTAGCCATGACTTTCTTATTATAGTATTTGGCCATTCTAGACTTTTGTACTTCTAACTGATTTAGGATGTTTAGTTTGAGTTCATCTAACTCCAATAAATTTTGCATTGTGGCCTTGCTATAATTCTTTTGACTTAGCTTATCTTGTAAAGCTACCTTAATCGATTGAACATTGATCTCCATAGGCAAAGACTATCTCCTACCCATAAACTAACTGAATGAGGTAACCTTAGTGTTTGATCAATGCGATGTCCTATAAGCCTACAAAGCTTGACTTAAACACTCATTTCAACTTCTTGCATGATCCACAATCATTTTCATGATTATTCCTTTAATATCTTATTAGACGATTATGCACACCCATTTGACTGAGCATAATAGGGTGTAGAGTTTACTAGTTGAATCCCAAATTTACTTAAGAATTATTTCTCTATCCCCATTTAAAGAAGTCCCATGATCAACCATCACTGTTAAGGGGATTCTGAATTTATGAATGATATGGTCTCTAATAAAATCGATGATTTTCTCATGTGAAATTTCTACTATGGGAATAGCTTCCACCCACTTGGTGAAAAAATCAGTGCTACAATAATGAATGTATGCCTCTTGACGATGGAGGGTGGATTTTCCTAATTAAATAGATCACCCAACCCTTTTAATTGCCATGGTTTTATGATATGAGACATTTAGCTTGTTTGGGCCCTTTGAATTAACCCGTGTTTCTGGCACTCCAAACATCCTCTCATATAGGAATTGTATGTTTCACCCATTTTCGACCAGTAATAACCACTTTTGATGATTAGCTATCTCATATTGAATCTTGCTTAGTGAACCCTTCCTTCGTGGACTTCATCCTTGATCGTCTTGGCCTCCATTAGTCTACTATATTTTAACAATACACCATTTTGGAATTTTTTTTTTGTATAAAACATTATCTAATAACACGAAGTTCAAAGCGCAGATCTTTAGTTTTCGATCTATTTGGAAAATGGGATTTCTCAAGAATCCTTCGATATATTTCCTCCAATCGCTCACATCATTACTCTATATATTTGAAACATTCAACGTTTCTTTCTATCACTGCAATACAGACTTAATTAGCCCATGTCACACCCAATATATCAGGGATATGATTGTCTGGAGACGACATAACCATATCCTAAATCTCAGACATGCAAATGCAGAACCTATAATGCAATATTAGACAAACCTTATACATATAAATGTACCTACACATTATGTTCATATTCCTATATCGATCATTAATCTCTGAATTATATATCAAAATCATAGATGTATTTTAATCACATGTATCTATCCATTATATATAAACTTTTATGTTCATATCATGTTTACATGCATCAGAATATTTCTACTAACTCTAATACATAGTCCCATGGCCTACAACATATCAAAAATGAATGGACCCATATCATGTCTAACTCTATGACTGCAGTTGGCGACCAACTTCGCCTACCAGAGCATTATCCGAAAGGAAAACCTCAAGTAACCTGCATCCAAAGCTAAAACTATGGGAGGTCATATGGTTTGAAAAACCGGGAGAGTGGATACCGAAATAAAAAAATCAAATTAAAATTATTGTAGAAAATCAGAAATTGAAAATCGAAAGCATAATCTTATATCTTGCTTATTAAATAATCTTATCAAAAAATAATCGGCGTCAATTGTTCGAGTCACGCGCAAAGATCGGACAATGTCCTAACATGACCATGTCGACAGATGATAGTGGGCCGGTCATTTTTTGATGGTCAGGACCCAAGAACAGGCGGCACAGATGGTTAAAAATAATAAAAATATCAAACAAGCACCGTGGCAAATCACACATCATATAACGAATAATCAGAAACATAGTTATCTGAATCATTTTCCTTTCAAAATACATCATAAACATGAAATAAAAATACCAGAAAATATATAAAATAAAAGTATAAAGAGATCATAAGTCTAAAGTACTGTAAAATAAAAATATCAATAAAACATAAAACAAAGAATCCACTAACAAACTGGAGCTCGAGGAATCTCATAAGTATTGAGTGAAAGATTTTGCTTAGTAACGAAGGATGCCTAAGATCCTAATCTAATGCATGAATTATACATGAATGTATACTATCGAGAACGTGAAATTTTTATGGTTTTTCTATCTGAAGCGAGCTATCGCATGAGAAAACTCCTATTGGTCCGATAACTAATCACAATATTTCCTAAAGCGGTCAATAAATGCCTTAACATGATTGAGCTCATTTATAAATTCAAAAGTCGTGAAAATAGCTAACCCCTTAAAACACGAAATAACTATTACATGACTTAACTTTTCATGGTCACTTCTAACTACACATAGCCAGCTCTTATGGAATATCCAATATATGTTTTAGCCATCTATTAAAACTTGCTAAGCTATACTTGGAAAACCCTATAACAAGCTAATTCTCATGTTATATGTGTTTATCAAGTGGCCGAAGGTGTGTTCATGTCCGACCTGATTTGATGTACTTCCTGCCAGAGATACCATGTCACAATAAAATCTCAAATATGTATAAATAAAAAAAAAGGTGTCATCAGGTCATACTTTTACGTGTAGTTTGGCTCATCAGGAAATCTCTGAATACATAGGTTGCTGCTTGGATTCTTGCTCAAAAGGATGGAATTCCAAGAATTTCTTACAGCTGTTTTCTTTCTCCCCTCACAGATTTTCAATGTTGTAGATGTTGTAGTTGGTGCTTGGATCGCCAATCCGAATAATGTATTGTACAATATATTTTATTATTTGCTAAAATAACTACATTTTCATTTCAACCTTACTAATGGTAATGTCATTATAAATATTATATATATATATATATGCTGAGACTGATATCGACCTTATAATAGTCTTGTAGTAATACTAGACACTGAGTGGTCTGACATTGGGATAATATTACTATATTAAAATAGATGTTCCTAGTCGTTAGTTTTGGATTACAGTCGAATTCCTATATCCTATAAGATTAGCACATGTCGTATATTGGAATTAGAGTTCCAATGATTTTACCCAATGTATAATGTGTAAGGGAAGCTCGTATAGACATGCATATATTCATTGAAGCGAATACTGAATAACTCACATGTGATTCCTGATAGTTGGAAGTACACACCACCGTCAATAGAAATATCCTCGAGTCGAGTAGCATATATGATCATTTGACTATATAATAACATTGATTTTGTGTGTGGTCCTCCATATTTTGATGCCATATATGTCAGAAATCTTTCATGATCTGATCGTTATATGTTCATTAGGTGTGGACCGATGCACTTGTTAATCAAGTGCGTATCAAGATATGATCTATTGGCTCGTATTTGTATTATAAAGGGTTTAGTTATCATGTAAAAAGTCACGATTCTTAAGACTTTGGCCAAAGCCGATCACCTAGGGTGGATCGCATATATCAGAAATGGTGTTCTGATTAGTGGTAAAGAATCGTGGACATATCGACATGAGATGTGCGCCTCAAAAACTTAGCAATGTAATCTATGTTTCCTAAACACTACTCGAATAGCCTACGATGGAGGGATTGTTAAACATATGTGGCGACCTTGACTGGTATAGTTAGGGGTGTCAAAACGAATCAACGAATCGAATTCGTATCGAATCCTAAACGAATCGAATCGAATCAAAATGTGATGTATTCGTATTCGATTCGTTTATTAAACGAATCCTAATATCAGGATTTGTATTCGATTCGTTTATTAAACAAATCGAAAACGAATATTCGTTTATTCGTTTAGTCAATGATATTATTTAATAAAATAATCTACCACACTTGATTTACATTAGTTCTTCATAAATATATATATATGAAATATGTAATTAATATATTTACTAAAAATACCTCACCAAATATTGAAAATATTACTTTTTTCTATGATAATTAGCTATGATTTCTCGAATCTTAATTGAAAATTAACAAGAACTAGTAAATAAAAATAATAAAATGAATCCTAAATGAATAAATGAATCAATGAGCTTAAATTCATATTCGATTCATTTAATAAACGAATCGAATCGAATTGACCCATTTATTAAACGAATCCATTTTTTCAAACCCGTATTCACTTTAAAGCGAATCGAATCGAACGAATAAACGAATCCTAACCCAAATTGCCACCCCTAGGTATAGTTCAAAAAGGTCGTTCGTGTTTTTTGTGATTTCAGAGGTGGCTAAATTACATACATACAAGCTAGGCTTATATAACGAACGTGTCTGGATTTAGAGAGTACTCGTTGAGTACTTGGGTTGCCGATAATGTTTGATAAAAAATAATATTTGATATTATAATTATCAATTAAAATATTCAAGTGTTATTGGATGACATTAATTATTTGCTTTGACCTAGTTGGATTAATTGGATTAATCCAAAATTACACAAGGGTTTGTTGTAATTTCATATATATCTCGACCATTGAAGGATATTTGGTAATTATAAATATGTAATAATAAGTGTATTTGGCTTGATTTAATTGGATTAAATCAAATAGGTAGACAATTTGAATTAAATCAAAGTGGTAGACAAATGTGATTAGTCACACCTAATTTTACAAAATTGGACAAATTAGATTAATCCCACCTAAAAATTGATTAGAATTTTTATTAATTGAAAATTACCAAAGTTTTGGTATAAAAGGCAAGCTTAAGTAAGTTTTTGATTAAGCTTGAGCTTAAGATAGTTAAGCTTGTGAAAGCTAAAAACAAGCAAAATTTAGAAATATTAGCCTAAGTAAAAGAAGTGTATAGAGAAGCTGTGTAAGTTCTCTATAACATTTCAACAAGGAGAAATCAAGATTGGATCTTGAGAGCAAGCTTACTAGTATTGGAATCAAGATTGGATATTGGAGTCAAGCTTGTTAACTTTGTAAGTTCTCCACAACATTTCAATAAGAAGAATAAGATTTGATCTTGGAATCAAGCTTGCTAGGTAAGTTTGATCTTCTCCAAAGCTATGTTTTCATTGGTGAATTTCTATTGGTGAAACATATAGTTATGTATTATGTATTGAATACATAATAACATAGCTTTA
>SKCR01046724.1:0-55414 GCA_019454045.1 Zanthoxylum bungeanum
AATATGTCTGAACTTAGAGAGTCCCATAATATGAAGTGTACTCGTTGAGCAATTGGGTAGCCGATAATTTTTGATAATAAATAATATTCGATACTATAATCATCAACTAAGATAATTAAGTGTCATTGGATATTGATTATTTACTTTGACCCAATTGGATTAACCAAAATTTACACAACGCTTTGTCGTAATTTCATAAATATCTCTACCATTTGAGGATATTTTGGTAATTATAAATATATAATTATAGGTGTTTTTGGCTTGATTTAATTGGATTAAATTAAATTGGTATACATGTAACTAATCCATTAATTAAACTTTGTCTTGGTTTAATTGGATTACATCAAAGTGGTAGACAAATGTGATTAGTCAAACCTAATTATACATATTTGGACAAATTAGATAAAACTCACATAAAAGTTGACTAGAACTTTTATTAATTAAAAATTACCTAAGTTTTGCTATAAATAGCAAGCTTGACCAAAGGTTTTAATCAAGCTTGAGAAAGCTAAATACAAACAAGAATTAGAGAAATTAGCCTAAGTTAGAGAAGTGTTTAGATAAACTTTGGAAGATCTATACAATATTTTAGAGAAGTGTTTAGAGAAATTATGGAAGATCTCTACAATATTTCATCTATGAGAAATCAAGATTGGATTTTGGAGTCAAGCTTGCTAAGTTTGAAGTTTCTTTACAACATTTCAAAGAGAAGAAGATTGGATCATTGAATTAACCTTGCTAGGTAAGTTTGATATTCTCCAAAAGCTATGTTTTTCATTAATGAGTTTTCATTAATGAGACATATAGTGATGAATTATGTACTAGATACATAATAACATAATTTGATGTTGAAATAAGGCTAATTAATTGGGTTAGGATGCTTTGGAAGTATAAACATAATATGCTTGTAATTGGGTCAAAATGTTTATGTTAAACATAAACATAAAATTATAGTTTGGAACTGTAGATAATAGCTTGGAGCTAAGGCTACCATTCTATAATCACTTGACCACTTTTGGGTGACTTAGAATTGTTCACGAGTCATTTCATTGTGATATTCTATTTTGGTTTGTATAACATGTGTTGTGGTTGGTTTTGAAATTAAAAATATTTTGGGTGATTTTAATTTGTGTTTAAGGTTTTAGAAATTAAAAAAAAATGAAAAAAAAAATAATGTATCAGGTCTGGCCTGCTGCACTGCAATGGAGCAAGCATTGCTTACTGCATACAACCAGTGTTGCATGTAGTCAACTGTTGCATGCAGCACACGCGCAAGAGCGCTCTTGGACCTGATTTTTTGTTCGTGATCCTATTTTGTCTCGTTTTGGTTTTTCCGGACCCCAGTTTTTCCCTAAACACTCATAATGGAATATGATATTTCATTAAAATATTTTGAAAATACACTCATGCTAGATATTCACGAGTTAGACCCACTTCCGCTGTGTCGGACACCGATCCGACTCTAGGGATTCCACATCTGCCCCAACAGTTTGTTCCTTTTTTATATTGTTAGGGTTACAATTAATAAAGGTAGAATCTATTCTAATATGGAAAGTAGTAGTTATGGAAAGTGATTGAAAAAGAAATGGATGATTTATGGAAGGTGGTTAAGAAGAAAATGGATTGTAGACATTGTATTTTTATGGCCCGATGACGAGTCTCTTATAGGAACACCACCTGGAAAATTTGGGAAAGTTGTAGGGTTTAATGCTGGAAGAGAAAGGAAGCTCTAAAGGACTCCAAAAAAATACCCAAATCCGGACATAATCACCAAAGCTGAAACCTATGTAAGGCCGGATATAGCCTATGTAAGGCCGTACATAAACCTATGTAAGGCTGGATATATCCTATGTAAGTCCGGATATGCGTCGGGTTTCTAAATTGTAGAACGATTCTCCTCTTTCCTTCTTAACCAATTTCATTCTAAACCAAATTATCTTTCAATCACCTTCCAAACTAACCAATTTCCTTACAATTGCTCTTCATAACAATTTTTTTCCTTATTAGAGGAAATTTTTCTTTTCTTATTAACTGGAACTGACATTATAAAAATAGAGCTTAAACACAGAGAGGGAGGATCATAAAAAACGAAGAGTCTTTCTTGAGACACACACATACAACAAACAAAACCAGATACTGAGAGACACCAAAAAGAACAGAATCTAAAACCCAAAACACAACAATCGAACCCTTGAATTATCTTCGGCAAGAAATCCTGCAACCAATATAGACTTTTCCAGAGGCGTTTCCCGAGCCAGCAATATTAAAGGTACGACCTGAGGGCACCCTACTCCATATTCCTTTTTTTTTTGTTTCTGGTTTGACATAGTATATTTGGCAAGATATAAAGTATATCTGACATGACATAATGTATGTCCAGCCGGACATACAAATGTCACACAGTGAATCCGGCTGCGTGTATTTGCTTCTCTGTGATATATAGGATGGAAACCCAGATATAAATTCTATAGCAAATTATACTATGTGGCGAATCATTTATTCTTCGATTAGTCCCTCGTGGGCTAATTATACTCTCTACAAACTGCGAGTCCAACAATGTCGTGGTCACCGACGTCATAGGCATAGCGGGAAATCTTGCTTCCCTCCGACATAGATGAATTATAGAAAATGGTTAAGAAGGAAAGATGAGATCGAATCCTTCTGCAAATTTGGAAACCTGATACATATCCGGCCTGACGTAGGTGATGTCTGGTCTGGGATTGGACTTGATACATATCCGACTTGATTTAGGTTATGTTTAGCCGGATTTAGCCGGTCTTTATGGAATCCTCTGGAGTTTCTTTCCCTATTAACATCAAACTTTACAATATTTTCAAACTTTTCAGGCGGTGTCCTTATAAAAGACTCATTATCAGGTTATGCGTATAAATGCTATGTCTACAATGCTCAATCCGCATAAAGTACGGACTTATGCAAATTTATTCTACAATTTCAATGCATTTGACTTTGTACACCCAGTACACTTGGCCCTGGTTATATATATAGAGAACTTAATGGCTTGACATATTTGTATGATTTTGAGATCAAAGCTAAGTTTTATCATTGGTATTCGAAAATGGTGAGAGCTCCTTGCTGTGAGAAGATGGGATTGAAGAAAGGTCCATGGACTCCTGAAGAAGATCAGATTTTAATCAATTACATTAAGCTTTATGGCCATGAAAACTGGAGGGCACTTCCCAAACAAGCAGGTAATTATTTAGCTACACATATATAGTCTTGAAAAAATCAAAATTTATTTCAATTTCTGTGGTGACGTGGGTTCTAAATATCGTTTCTTGATTTTGCTCTGCAGGTTTATTAAGATGTGGCAAGAGTTGCCGGCTCCGGTGGATAAATTATTTGCGGCCTGATATCAAACGGGGAAATTTTACAAGAGAAGAAGAGGACACTGTCATCAAGCTACATGAAATGCTTGGAAATAGGTACCTACTTATTTTGCTTACTGCATCTCTATTATAATCTTTCTGTAAGATAAACATAATTAGATATATAGCTTCACAATTTGATCTCTAAAAGACTTTTTTTCTTACATTTTTTTAAGTGGAAATTTATATGGTATAGCAATACTAGAGGTAGCTGCTTATAGACATGGCCGGAAGGGCGGAACTCTCCGGGAGGAACATTTAAGCAAAGATAAGGGATTTGTTTAAAATTTTACTTTATTGAAAAGATTTTTCATGTTCAGTCCTTAAGTTTGTAGTTTATCAATATATATATATATAAAATAAAGTCTTATTTTAATAATTTTCATTTTAACTCCTGTTCAAATATATATTTTTTTACTCTAGCTTCCTCACGTTTGTAATTTATGATCTACGTTACCTCCCATGTCAAAAAAAATAAGAGCAATTATATACCTACATACATTTAACCCTAAAGTTTTCACAATTCTCTCATTGTAGCTACAGTGAGCTATAATAAATTATTGTAGTTACAGTAAATTACTTGGGAAAACTTTAGGGATAAGTAGGTAAGTATATTATTTTTGAAAAAATAAATAAAGGTCTTTTCAAAATTTTGCATTTTAGTTCATAATTTTACTGAATTTTTATTTTGATCTTCTCAAATCTGTAGTTTCTTCATTCTAGTCCAGTTGAACTAATAGCAGCCAAGCCAGTTTTGCCATAGGCAGGATGTAATATTTTTATTATTATTTTCCCTCAGATAATTAATGGCCAAAGTGTTCAATTTTTTTATTATAATATTATGGGGCCTTAAAATGTAAAAATAATTTTTAATCTCGAGTATACCATAGTCGGCTTTTATTGATTGTAAAATAAAAGTAAAACTGAGAAGAGTTATTGATCCAAGCGCAAGATATGTTAATAAATAGGCTATATACAGACAAGATTAGCGCTCTGAACTGTGTATAAAATCCAGCAATAATTGAAGATGAATAATAATCTGACGGTTGATTTGCATGTGTATTAATTTCAGATGGTCGGCAATGGCAGCGAAATTGCCGGGAAGAACCGACAATGAAATTAAAAATGTTTGGCACACCCACTTGAAAAAACGCCTTCAAAAACAACAACAACAAGAAGAGCCCGTCGATAATAAAAAAACAGAATCTACAACCTCAAGCGACATGTCGTCCGTCACCTCGTCTCCTACTCCTCCTACTACTAACACGTGCATGAAAACGGAGACAACATCGTCGTCCGAAAATAACAACGACGACTTTGTTGAAATAGATGACAATTTTTGGACAGACGTGTTGTCGGTTGAGAACAATGATAACTTTTATTCAGCAGTCGTCGGTGCCGACCCAGGACTGGCTAGTGCTACACTTCAACTTCAATCATCATCATCACTCGTTGATGCTTTTAGTTCTTGTTCTAATAATGTGTATGGTAACATGGACTTTTGGTACAATCTTTTCACTAAAGCTGGGGATTATTCACAAATGTTACCAGAATTTTGAGAATATTACTTGTTACTTTTAATTATTTCTTTCTTCTTCTTTTTCTCTTTGGTGGGAAAATGGTTTCTTTAGGGAAATTTATATTAGTTTATATAATCATACCAAATATCATCTTTAAAAAATAAAAAAAATTGGTTATATTTCTAACTTTTTCAAATGACACCACCCATTGCTCTAGCAGTTGTCACTTCTTCGTTCTTCATTGAAATTTAAAATTAATAATAATAAGGGTCGGTTTGTAAAAATTTAAATTGATTTTTTGTCTCCAACCTTCTACATCATTAGAAATGGTATTCGTTCTTTATTGAAATTTAAAATTGTTCACGGGCTGATTTTCGTTCCAGGGATAATTCGGGAAAACCATTCCTTGAATAATCCTCTATCAATTGAAAATTTGTTTAGTTTGGGGACCAAAAGTAAACTTAGCAAAAGATGGAAAACACACAGACAACTCAGCGGATTTAATGTGGTTCGGCGGAATGGATTCGACCTACGTCCACCGGCATAAAGAAAATGAAGTTTTTATTAGGACCTCAGCTCAGGCCGACATTTCTATCTCTCGCTTAGAATAAGTTTTTTGCTCTATTTTACTAGTGAATAAACAAATTAGCCAACCCAAAAAGGGAACCCTCTACAATGAATTCCCAACCCCTTTATATACTAGGATAAATTCTACTGTTACAACAATTTATGACGTCTGCCACATTTTCTTGTCATTATTGGCCATTACTCGGACGTTACTGCTCATTACTCGTACGTTATTACCCATTACTCAGATGTTACTACTCATTACTCGTACGTTATTACCCATTACTCGGATGTTACTGCTCACTTCAAGTCATCCACCAAAAACAAAATCAAGATAAAAAAAAAAACAAGGCAAACAAATTAGGGTGACTTAGCACATACCCCGTACAGACCCAAAACAATTAACAATGGAGCCTGAGACAGCGTCCTGCCTCATACTACCCAAAATAATAATTTTGAACCTTACAGTCCAATGTCCCGGTGAACCGAGCTATGGATCGAGAGGGCGGCAAATAGCCATGAGATTTTTCTTGTGCTAGGCAGGCCCCGAGTCTACAAACGCAACGCATACCCTCAGGTCTTCCCTGTGCTATGCTCCTACGGATCCGAGGTGGGATGGCCAGGGTCACATGGGCATTCTCTCTCCCCGTGCTCGGCATACATGAGGCTACAAACGCCACAGAGGCTCTCAGGCCTTCCCTGTGCTATGTACCTCCCGATGATACAAATACCGCGGAGGACCGTGGGCCTTCCCCGTGCTTTGTACCTCCCGACGATACTATAATATCTCAACTGTCTTCAATCTGTGCATGTGATGATTACCAAGAGGCACCAAGCGCCGCGCCGACTCTTTCGTCGAGCGTGCTCTGGATACCCGAGACACTAAACATCACGTAGGTCTTTACGCTTAAGCTCCCCAAAGATGCAAGTCATTGGGTAGTGACGCTCCGCCCCGGGGGTTTGATAATGACACCAGGGATTGGCGTAACGCGGGGGGTTCTTGCTTTTACCACATGTCTTTATCCCTTCATGCATTCTAAACTCCTCGAAGGTGCAAGTCATGAGGTATTTAACGCTCCAGTCTGGGGGTTTGGTAATGACACCGGGGATTGGTGTGCCACGGGTTTCACGCCTTTCCCATACGTCTTACACCCCTTTCACGTATTCCGACTATGAGCATCTCCCAAGAATATTAAATATGATTTTCTCACTTAAAAAATAAACAAGCATGGATAAATAAGTTTTTATCTAAGAAATGGAAAGTTTTATTCATATTCAGGGGATCTACTGCCTATCTTACAACTTTGTGTGGGTCATTTTAAGAGAGGCTTATTGGAAATATCTCGGGGTTTTTGAGTCGGGTATCGTCCAGCTGCTCCAAGCGGTAGGCACCTGACCTGACAACATTGCTACTGGCATTGCCTCATCCTCATGACCTCATGATCAACATACTCACTGAGGTATACGTTCCTCACCAGGTCCTCCATCTGCTTCTGCAGGTCCTTGCAATTCTCTATGCTATGTCCCCTTGCATTATGGTGCGTACAATAAGCCATGTTGTTTCTCTTCTCATTTGGAAATTTCCTCGGGTCGGGTTTGGTCAATAGGCACTTGTCCTTTATCTCCCACGTTATTTGTGCCAAAAGCCTACTGAGGGCAGTATACGTCACGTCTCATGTAATCTTGAGCTCCTGCTGGGTTATAGTCTCTTCATTTTCTTACTCATTTGCTCATTTTCTATTGCGGCCAGTCTCTTATTACATTCGATATCTTCCCTCATTCGACTAAGCCCTGCTTGCGTCTACTCTCCCGACGCTCTTTCTTCCAACTTTTCAATTCTCTCCATCATGGGCTCCAGGAAGGCTCAAGTTCCCTCCCTTTCTTTTCGCAAGTTCTCCTTCATTCTCTCCATCCACCTCCCATTGTGGCTTCTATAGATATATGGTTCTCATCTCTTGCCATCGTCTTAACGTGCTTGTTGCTTTTCGTATTTTCCCCACAGACGGTGCTAACTATTGACGGCTGATTTTCGTTCTAGAGGCAATTCGGTAAAACCACTCCTCGAACAATCATCTCTCAACTTTGAATTTGTTTGGTTTGGGGACCAAAAGCAAACTTAGAAAAATATGGAAAACACACAGACAATACATATGATTTAACTTGGTTCGGCGAAATGGATTCGACCTACGTCCACGGACACAAAGAAAATGAAGTTTTTATTATGACCTCGGCTCAGATCGATCTCTCTATCTCTCGCTTACAATAAACTTTTTGCTCTAATTTACTAGTGAAGAAATAAATTAGCCAATCTAAAAAGGGAACCATCTACAATGAGTTCTCAACCCCTTTATATACTAAGACAAATTCTACTGTTACAATAACTTATGACGTCTGCCATATTTCCTTGTCATTATTGCACATTACTCGGACGTTATTACTCATTACTCGTATGTTATTGCCCATTACTCAGATGTTACTATTCATTACTCGTACATTATTGCTCATTATTCGGACGTTACTGCTCATTATTCATACGTTATGCCCATCCAATCGTCTGGCATCTCTAGGTTTCATGTAGGGCTTACGTCATCCATACATGTGCATAAGGTTCAGCATCCCCGACCTAGGTAAGCGGGTCGGTGTGTCGGGGCATGTAACATCTTTTATTGTGTCCACTAATAAATCGGGTCGGTGTGCCGAGACTCTAGGTGTTTGGTCTGATTTCCTCGACGGGGTCTGATCTGCTAAGTCGATCCTGACTTCCGAGGCTGTCTGGAGAGTCTGATGTCGAGGCTGCCCTGAGAGTCTGGTTTTGAGGTTGTCCCGAGAGTCTGATGCTGAGGCTAACCCGACCACATCGGGTAGGTTTTCACAAACGTCATAGTGCTGTCAGACCTGACCACCTCAGACATGACAACCTCGGTGTCCCAACGTGTACCTCGGGTTCAGTCCCCTCTGCGGACCTCATATCTTTACAATGTCCTTTGGCATTTTTATCCGTTAATTGCAATCCTCATTATACCCTTCATAGGGATTGTGACTTCTTGGGAGCTGAAAACCACCATCAACAAAAATTAATAATAATAAGAGTCGATTTGTAAAAATTTAAATTGATTTTTTTGTCTCCAACCTTCCTCATCATCCTCATCATTAGAATTGGAAAGTCGGTCAAAGAAAGATACTTGAAAATCAATCAGTTCAACCTATACGATAATCTTTTCCGCTTCGGATTTTGGAAACAAATTATATTGATAGATGTTATAGAAATTTAAAAAGTCAAATGCCTTGTATTTTATTGCAAATTGACCCGGCCACGGTTCTGGTTCGGAACCGAAACCGAATCGGAACTGAATCGGTTGGAATCGGACGGTTCCGATTCCAACCGGTTCCGGTTCCAATCGGTTCCGGTTCCAACCGGTTATGGTTCTGAAACTGAAATTTTTCGTTTCGGTTAAGGTTCACCCCTTACCGAACCAAAAAGAACCACTGGAACCGGACGGTTCCCGCAGTTGAAACCGGAATCGTTAGAACCGTTCGGTTCCAATGGTTCTACGTTGGAACCGTTTCATTTTTTATTTTTTAAGAAAATAATTATTAAAATTTAAAAAAAAAAAAAAAAAAAAAAAAAAAAAAAAACCAGAATGGAACCAGAACCGTTCGGTCCGGTTCCGGTTCCGGTTCCGGTTCCACAATCAAACCTTTAAAGATTAGATTATTTAAAAGTAATTTATCATAAATGCGATAAAATTTCTATATTGAATAAGTACTGAACCAGAATATCTATCATTGACTCATAACGGCATGTTAAAAAAAGCATACAACAATCAAACCTTTAGGGTCTGTTTGGTTCAACGGAGGGGAGGGGAGGGGAGGGATTTTAATGGAGGGGAGGGGAGGGGAGGGAGAGGGAGGGGAGGGATTTTAATTAAATATATGTTTTGGTTCAAAGGAGGGGAGGGGGAGAGAGGAAGAGTTTTAATTAAATATATGTTTGGTTAAAGAGGAGAGAGAGAGTTTTAAAACAATTTACTATTTTATCCTTCAAGCATTTTATAAATAAAATTAAAAAATATAGACTTATATTATCTTTGAATTAACAAATAATAAAATTAAAATTAAAAGCTCTACATAATAAGTGTTATTAAAAATAAAATTAAAACAAATATAAGATAAGAGAATAAAAGAATTGAATGGTGAAGCAAATATAGAGAGATTTGTAATTAAGAAAATTTTGGATTTTAATGTATAAGTAGGGATAATTTAGTAAATGCATTTAATATTTAATTGCTCACTTTCTCTCCCCTCCAAAACCCCCCCACTTTTGAGGGGAGCAAAAATTGGCTTAGGAGGGATTTTGCTCCCCTCCCCTCCCCTCCCCCCCCCCCCTCCAAAAAATTGAAACCAAACAACTATAATTTAAAATAATCCCTCCCCTCCCCTCCCCTCCCCTCCAAAACCCCCCAACCAAACATAGCCTTAAATTAAATTATATAATTTAATGCTAAATAAACATCTACAAGATCAGCTTTGGATTTGATATTACTTTGATTGAATAAAATAATAAGCCATTTGAATTAGGAAAAGCAATAGCCCGCAGTTCTCGTTTTTGATTAAGCATAATAATTCAGGGCAATTAATAATTGAACACATGATTGCTTGCGGGTTTCTTACTCCAAACAAAAATCACGTTGTGTTATTGTAAGGGAAATTATCATAGAACACCCATTAAGTTTTTTTAATATAAAAAAATAATTTACCAAACTTCTATCTATATTGACCATAGACCCGACATTAAATTTAAATACCCATTTCCCCCAAACTGCTTCTCTCTCTCTCTCTCTCTCTTTTTTTAATTGCAGATTTGGATAACCATAAAATAAGGGCAGCCATGCATGGCAGTAGCTAAGAATGTATCTAAAGCTTTAAGAATTAACCAATTTTGCTTACCGCTGGTGGCGCCCTTTAACAGCTGCTTGCTGTTTCAATGGCTATCCATCGTGAAGTTGCTTGCTGATTCAAACTAACACACGGAAGACCATTAATCTATTCAAAAGGAAATTGTTAAAAAAATTATGATGTTGCAGATAAATGCTAATAAATGGAGGATAACTTTGTTGAAATATGGATGAACGCATTGGTGCTTAGATGAGTGAAGTGTGAGAAGCTAAAAGTGCAGCGCAGATTTTGTTGCTACCTTAGAAAAATGTCAAGTATGGAAAGAATTTGCTTAATAGATAGATGGACACAGAGGTATGCATTGTTGGAAAATATGCATAGTGTTGGAAATTAATTGTTGTTAATTATTTGGTGTTGTTAAATAACAATAATTAGTAATAATTTCATTTGGAAATTATTAAGTTAATTATTTGGTGTTGTTAAATAACAACAATTAGTAATAATTTCATGTTGGAAATTATTAAGTTAATTATGTGGTGTTGTTAAATAACAACAATTTGTAATGATTTCATTACTAAGTAAATAACAAGGGTTGTTAATCAAATAATTAAGTAACAGCAAGAGTTGTTAAGTGACAACAATTAGTAAAATGTTAAATGGGGAACAAATGGTACACCCATGATGGTAACATTTTTGGAAGGGTTAGAGAAAGTCATTATACATCCAAATACACGTGATTACATAGTAATCAATGCATGTGATTAAATAATAATCAAGAATTAATAGTAATCCATGCATGTGAGCTAATAGTGACTTGGTTTCCCTCCTATAAATAAGACAATTTGCTTATTGAGTTAAGCAATCAATTAAGTTTGATTAAGAGGTCTCTACAAGAAGAAAGGTATGCAATTGTGTTGTGATTAACTTAGATTTATTTCAATTAGCATGTAAATAAATCTAGGACTAGTAAGACATGTATGGTTAGATCCTAAGAGGACAAACATGTAAATATATTAGGGATTATGTTTCCTAACATTGGTATCAGTAGCTTAAATGCATGTATTCTAGTTAGATTACACAAAAATTGCATGAACATGCATGAAAAATGTTGAAAATGCTTCTGTTTAAAAATGATTTTCTTCCAACTTTGGGCCGTAATAACTCTCTGTAGAAAATTGATAATCGCATGTTCAAATATGTTTTGAAAACTAGGTCATGAGATCTTCAATTTGGTATATCATTTGCTTAATTTGATTAAAATTGAGAAAGATATGGACCCTAGAAGTTGGCTAGTTGAATCTGTTTTTACCCAGAAAAACACTCCCAGAAGCGTCGTACTACATGTCATCCGGTATTTATAAAATCAGACGACAAGTCGTCCGATTTGTGTACGACAAGTCGTACGCTTAGAGCTCAAAAGGACGACATGTCGTCCGTATATCACGAAACCGACAAGTCGGTTACATCTATAATTGACAACCGACATGTCATACAGTCACAGAACACGCGGACGACATGTCGTTTGCGCGTGTAATTCGGCCGAGACTGGGCTACACGTGAGGGCGAGTGGGAGCCCGTGGCCGGCGCGTGGAGGCGCGTGAGCCACTCCTGTGGCGCGTGAGTGGCGCGTGGACATCCGTGTTGGCACGTGTTGGTCATGTCTGTATCGGTTTGCTTTGGTAATTCTGATCCGTCATGATTAAATGTCTAGTCCTTTTGCATATTGTATTAATCGGTCATGATAAATTTGTTTTATCATATAAACTTTATGTTTATGTAAATGAATATCTTTGTGATGTTTATTTTAGTTAATGTAACTTTTTGTTTCATTATATTGATTTTTCTTTGTATTCATTGCAGAAAAATCATGCCGATCAGACAAAAAACTACAAAAAAGGTTATGACATCTGCCCACAGTGAAAAATTGAAAGACATGTAGCTGGATCTGGATAAGTATCGGATGAAAGAAGATGATGATATGATTTCGCATATAATCACCTTTAATAACATGTTACAAGAATCTATTTGGGAGGGTAATTGGATAGGACAACCGAATAGACTCAGATTGCTACGAAATACTCTCCCGGAAATATGGCAAAAAAGGCTTACTGATATTTGGAAATTAGTAATTCATACAGAAGAACTACGTGTTCAGTATAACATAGTCATTGAGAGGTTAGCAATTGACTATCTCCGTCATAAGGCAAATAATACTATTTTTCCTTTGATGTCCCGGAAACGTTGCAAGGATCCGAAATTTTCTATAGGTTTCCCATGGTTGTCCAAGATCAATTACGAGTTGCCACAAGAATTTAAGGATTCTTATCCTAAGACATTTATTCGTTGGAACACTAAAACCGGAAAAGTTTTAAGTGTTAGATATTAGTTTTTTCTATGATAAAACTATGTTAATGTTTATGTGTGTAATTGTTTGTTACTTCACGGCATGTAAATATTGTATTTATATGTATGAATGTTTCATGTTGAATTTAATTTATGTAATTAAATCAATGATTGTCATGTACAATAGTCGCATGATTAAGATGTTCTAAGAATTTATGTAATTTTTAGAAAATGATTTTACATAATTGATTATGTTGATAATATTTTTACATTGGGTAATTGGATGATGATTGGACACATAGTGGCCTTTTGACTCTAACCCCATTGAAGAATTTTATTAAACATAATTTGTTTCATGATAAAATAAACAAAAGTATTAACAATTGTGCATGAATGTCTGTAGATTCTTTGTGTTTTTTAATGGCTTCCGCAACAAAGAACATTATCTCAGAACTCAACAAGGGTGAGAAACTGAATGGCAATAATTATGAAATTTGGAGCATGAAAATCCAATATGTGCTAGAAGAACAAGAGGTTCTTGAAACTTTGAAAATGAGCATGGATGAACCCGAACAGGGCACTACGGCCCAACACAGGCGAGACCGAGAGGCTTATGAGGCCTGGAAGAAAAAGAATTACATTGCCCGCATTACGTTGCTGAGCAGTATGGATAATAACCTAATGAAAGAGTTCGGGAAATATTACATGGCTAAGGACATGGGTCCACACTAGCTGAAAAGTTTGGTAGTACCTCAATAACCAAACTCAGGTCACTGACAATCAAGTTTGACACATACAAGAAACGTCCTGAGTTCACTATGTCAAAACACTTGAGGCAAATGTCAAACATGATTACTGAACTGGCAGATGCTGGACATGTTCTTACAGATGAACAGAAAATCCAAGCGGTCATTCGTTCTCTTCCAAATAGCTGGGAGCATATGAAGATGCATTTGACCCACAATGAGAGCATCAAAACCTTTGATGATGCCAAACGTCACCTTGAATTAGAAAGCGACCGCCTTGCGGCTGCTAAGTCAAATACTGAAGTGTATATGACAGAAACTAGCAAACCTGGGGGTTTCAATAAGAAAATAAAATTTTATGGTGGTGGGTTCCAGTTCGGAAAAGAACAAAATTCTTCCAAGCCAGAAAAGAAACAGAAAACCAATCAACATGGGAAAGGAAAACGTCCTACCAAAAAGAAAAACATGGCAAAGGTTAAATGTTTTAACTGTGGTAAGAAATGTCATTTTGCTCGTGACTGCACTGAGCCTAAAAAGGTGAATACCTTTGTGCATATTAAATGAAATATGTGTTTCAAGTTCAATCTTTCTAACTGAATCTAATCCTTTGTGGACTGTAGACTCAGGAGCCACAGACCATGTAGCGAAGGATAGAGATGCCTTTGTAGAATTTCGACGAATTTCACCTGGGGTGAAGTGGATATATGTTGGCAACAACTCACGGGTTGAAGTCAAAGGCATAGGAACATGCAAGTTAGTCATGCATGGTGGAAAAACTTTACTACTACATGATGTATTGTTTGCTCCACAAATTCGTCGAAATTTAGTCTCTGTGTTGGTTTTGGTTAATTTAGGTTTCAATTTGAACTTCCATAAATTTGGTGTTGATTTGTACTTAGGTACAATACACTATGGTTCTGGTATTTTCTTGATGGTTTTATTGTATGAATGTTGAGTGCTTCAATCACAATTCCAGTTTTTCGTTTGTTACTTCATCTGTCAGTAATGATAGTGATGTAACTGTGTGGCATGCTAGACTTGGCCACATAGGCCAGCAAAGAATGAACAGATTAGCCAAAGAAGGCTTTCTGGGAAATATTGAGAAGGTAGAATTGTCAACCTGTGAATATTGCTTGGCAGGAAAAACGCGAGAAAACCATTTGGAAAAGGGACTAGAGTAGAATTTCCATTACAATTAATTCATTCAGATATTGTGGTCCAATGAATGTCAGGGCAAGGCATGGAGCATCTTATTTCATCACATTATAGATGATTTTACTCGCTTTGGTTATGTCTATTGATTGCTCATAAATCCGAAGCATTAGAATGTTTCAAGAAATTTATGAATTTAACAGAAAATCAATTAGACAAGGAAATTAAAGCACTACGCACTGACCGTGGTCGTGAGTACTTATCTGATCAGTTCAGAGAATTATGTGATGAAAAAGGAATTAGTCGTCAGTTGACTACTCCTGCTACTCCTCAACAAAATGGTGTTGCGGAAAGAAGAAATAGAACTCTTCTTGAAATAGTTAGGTCTATGATGGCACAAGCAAATTTGCCTATAACCTATTGGGGTGATGCATTATTAACTGCCACATATGTACTTAACCGAGTGCCATCTAAATATGTGTCCACCATACCATATGAGTTATGGACAGGTCGTAAACCAGATATTCACTTTCTAAAACCTTGGGGTTGTGCGGCTTATGTTCATGTGCGTTCTCACGAACATGGAAAGTTAGGCCCAAGAGGAAAAAAAAGTATCTTCATAAGATATTCTGAACAATCAAAAGGATATGTTTGCATAGGTGAACATGAAAGTGGAGGCGTGACAGAATTTGAATCACGAGATATCACATTTTTAGAAAATGATTTTCCTAAGCAGGGAGAGATAGGTCAAGATTTATCTCTTATGAAACTCAAGATCACATGGATCACATGATTGGTGAACACTCGGGTTTACCTAATTCAAGTGGGAGTGATGAGAGAAATTTGAGAAAACATGATGAATATATTTCATATGAATCTCAAAATGATGAATTAGTTTCACACGAGTCTCATTTACGTGATCCGAATGGGAGCAATATGCACGATCCAAATGGGAATAATATCGAAATTGAGGAATCAGTTCCACCACTAGAATCCCAATTGCGATGTAGTAATCGTATAGGCATTCCTCGACGTCGTTTCGATATCGAAGGAGAGAAACTTTATGATTCTACCTCAAGATGATGAAGAACCTAGAAACATAAGAGAGGCTCTTCAGTGTCATGGTAAGGAAAAATGGATGAAAGCAATGGAAGAGAGATGATGGAGTCAATGAGGTCCAACCAAGTTTGGGAATTGGTTGATCTACCCAAATGACGCAAAGCTGTTAAGAACAAATGGGTTCTTAAAATAAAGCGTAATGCCGATGGCAATATCGAAAGATATAAAGCACGACTTGTGGCAAAAGGGTATACGCAACAGGAAGGAATTGACTATGAAGAGACTTTTTCACCTGTTGTAAGGTTTACCTCAATTCGCTTGATTCTGGCTATAGTAGCAAGTATGGATCTAGAATTACATCAAATGGATGTAAAGACTGCCTTTCTCAATGGAGAACTTGATAAAGAAATCTACATGGAACAACCAGTAGGTTTCATAAAAGAAAATGAAAATGAGAAAGTATGTAGACTTTTAAAGTCTATATATGGTCTCAAGCAATCATCTAGACAATGGTATATACGATTCCACAATACAATCATTTCGAATGATTTCACAATGATAGATGAGGATCATTGTGTGTACACCAAGAGAGATAAAGATAAGTTCATTATCTTATCTTTGTACGTGGATGATATACTTATAGCCGGAAATGATAAGGAGTTTGTCAAACATATCAAAGAATGGTTATCATCTAACTTCGAGATGAAAGATATGGATGAAGCTGCATATATTCTTGGGGTTAAGATCTCAAGAAATCGTTCAAAGAATTTATTATCTCTTTCACAAGAGTCATATATAAAGAAAATTCTTGAACCCTTCCAAATGCAGGCTTGCAAACCCATTGATACTCCTATCACGAAAACTGAAGCTTTGAGTCGTAGATTGTGTCCTGAAACTCCGCAGGAAAAGGAACAAATGAAGAAAGTTCCTTATGCAAATGTAGTTGGAAGTTTAATGTACGCAATGTTGTGTACAAGACCTTATATATGTTTCGCTGTTGGAATGGTAAGTAGATACCAATCCAATCCAGGACTAGCACATTGGAAAGCAATTAAAAGAATATTTAGGTATCTGAGAGGGACAGCTGATTACTCATTGTGTTATCAAGGAAATGATCTGCAATTGAAAGGCTATACTGATGCTGACTGGGGAGGAGATTTAGATGAAAGAAAATCTACCTCCGGTTTTGTTTTCTTGCTAAACAATGGTGCCATTTCATGGAGCAGTAAGAAACAATCTTGTATAGCCTTATCCACAATGGAGGCTGAATTTGTGGCCTTTTCATCAGCAGTACAAGAGGATGTGTGGTTGAAAAGGTTCTTGGATCATTTGGGTATGTCAAATGAAGCTTCTGGTCCAGTATTAGTTAACTGTGATAGTGAAGCAGCGATAACCTACACAAAAGACCCAAAATTCCATTGTAAAACGAAACATATAGATACCAAATATAACTTTGTGAAAGACATAGATGCACGAGAAGAGGTAAACATGAAGTACATTTCTACGCAAGAAATGGTAGCAGATCCATTGACCAAGCCTGTTCCTAGAGATGTCTTTGTTAGACATGTAAAAACTCAGGGATTGCGTAGATGTTAATGTGCTTACATATTATGATAAGTATTTTTCCCAAATAATGTTTACTAATGTTAATACTCATTGATGTTTGTATTCAATACTTACATGTTATTATGTTGATACATATTTAAACAAATATACTATTAGTTAGTATGAGAAGTATGTCGGACAAGTGAATGATTGGCCCTCTTACACGGGCAATCGCCTCCATTACTTGTGTTAATGGGAGATGAGACAAATTTTTAAGCTAATTAGCTGAGTGATAATCTAGAGAACTCAAGCTTAAAAATTATGTAATGTCGTTATGAGGTCACTTTCTCTGTGATATGACCTAAGGTGAATAAGTTTGTTTCACCTTACTTGTCTTAATGTCAGTTATGAGTTAGACATTGTGTTTGTCTGAACTATAATCTGTACGGTATTTTATGAGACATGCGCTCCACGGGAAATGAGAGAATACCGTAGCACATGTTTTCATACCATGTGTACATTTGTGACTATTGAGGGTAATACAAGTAAAGATCTCAGTCTTGATATTGTGTGAGACCCTTGAGATTTTTTCAATCTCACATTGTACCCTTTAGACTCTTGTCTGCTTCTTAAAACTTAGATTTGATGATTGCTATCTTGGAATGTTACTGAAGGATCATGAGAGATTCAATCTGAAAGGACATCTCTGGAAAAGTGAATTGAATCAAAGTTGAGAGATTCGAGAAATGAGAAAGATCATTATATGAGTAATATCACATTAGCTTGTATTCACTGGTTGACCAATTATGTTATTCTATGTGATCAAACATGATTGTGAATACAAAATAAATATTACATTCGAAAAGAGATCGAGAGAGATTTAATGTGATAAATGATCGATGATACTGCATACATAATCCACTATGGTTCTATCCATTTTTCGAGCGGCTATATATTCCTAACAGATGTATAGCAAGAGAGCTCTCGAAGTATGCTGTTCGCACGGCACAATTGCAAAGTATGAATTATTCTTGTAGAGATAATAAAAATTGTTGATCCCATCATGTGTGAGTGGGAGATGTTGGAAATTAATTATTGTTAATTATTTGGTGTTGTTAAATAACAACAATTAGTAATAATTTCATTTGGAAATTATTAAGTTAATTATTTGGTGTTGTTAAATAACAACAATTAGTAATAATTTCATGTTGGAAATTATTAAGTTAATTATGTTGTGTTGTTAAATAACAACAATTTGTAATGATTTCATTACTAAGTAAACAACAAGAGTTGTTAATCAAATAATTAAGTAACAACAAGAGTTGTTAAGTGACAACAATTAGTAAAATGTTAAATGGGGAACAAATGGTACACTCATGATGGTAAAATTTTTGGAAGGGTTAGAGAAAGTCATTATGCATACAAATACATGTGATTACATAGTAATCAATGCATGTGATTAAATAGTAATCAAGGATTAATAGTAATCCATGCATGTGAGCTAATAGTGACTTGGTTTCCCTCCTATAAATAAGACCATTTTCTTATTGAGTTAAGCAATCAATTAAGTTTGATTAAGAGGTCTCTACAAGAAGAAAGGTATGCAATTGTGTTGTGATTAACTTAGATTTATTTCAATTAGCATGTAAATAAATCTAGGACTAGTAATACATGTATGGTTAGATCCTAAGAGGACAAACATGTAAATATATTAGGGATTATGTTTCCTAACACATAGTTATGCATAATATATTATATTAGTATTGTTGGTTAATTTGAAGCACATTTTTAAGTGGGATCCATTTAGCAATTCAGGTTTTCCTCTGTGAGTACTTCAAAATGCATGGTATATAGATACGCTGAAAATGATATTCGGGTAAATAAGAATTTGTCTTGCAAAGTGCATCAATTGAGAATAAAAATTAAAGGAAATAAAACTTACCTACATCTAAGAACTAAGCCTAGAAGTGGTTATATATAATTGTTTGATTGTAGAGTGGTGTGAACTTATGGATAGAAGTTCTCTCTACACGCTCACCTCCGGGGGTGCTAATCATAGCTCGAATCGGTGTTGGCCAACCTTGAACCAATGTGCGCCTGCATGCCCCTATGTATACGAGTGTGACCCAAATCAAACGAGGCTCGCACGCTAGCATTGGTTTTGCTGATTTCCTTTTAAATTTTTTTACTAACTTTTCATTTGTTGTAAGAGTAGCAGCAGCCTATGATGTGCATGTTGAATTTAGAATTCAATTATGGATTCAATCTAGTTAATCCTTACTCCATTGTTATGGAACTTCAAATGTTTTGTGTCTTAATTCTATAAAATACAAAACTGCAATTGCATTGAGTATATAAAATTCTCTGCAATTACCGAGAGTCCTATAACTACACTTCCCTGCAATTATTGTGAGCTACCTTTATCTGAAATTGACATTTTTTTTCTTCTCATCCGAGTTCTTCATACCGAATTAAGTTCACTGAAGTAATTTGACAGTGCTCTAAAGTTACTAATAGCCGTTAAATCTTGGGAAACAGACGCCAGTTTCAATCTTAAGTACTATAACAGACGGCGAATATATTTTAAAGAGAATGTGATACATAGGACTCGGTAATTTATATATTGCAATTTATCCCATCAATTGTAATTTTCATTTCGTGCTTATTGTAATAGTTTACTATTCATTATTGCTAACTTAATTTCATTTTTGTATCAATCTTAAAATAGTTTCATTTACAATGACAAATGTTGGCAATCAACAAATCGGTCCTAATGCGTTTGTGAATCCTCCAATTCAGGTTCAGAAACTTGTTATGGTTCTTGTTCCAACTATTGACAAACTTGAGAAATTCAATAGATAGAGTTTCAAATGCTGGCAATAAAATATGTTTGTCTACCTGACTACGCTAGACCTTGAGAGGTTTAACCCAACAACCTCATGTGGCTAAAGAGGATGAAAATGATGTCAAATTCATCAGTGCGATCAACGTTTGGAATTATTTTGATTTCATGTGTATGAATTACATAATGAATTGCTTTAGTGATTCACTTTAAGGCGTGTATTCTAATAAGAAAACATCTAAAAAAATTATGGAAGGTTTTAGACAGAAATATAAGACTCATGATGTGGACACTAAGAAATTTATGTCGGGACATCTCCTAGATTTTAGAATGGTTGATACTAAAATTATAACGAGCCAAGTTCAGGAGTTTCAGATGATTTCATCTGTGTTTATTAGTGAAAATATGATTATAAATGAATCCTTCTAGGTGACCGGTGTGTAATCACTCGCGTATAACGCAAGCGCACGTATCGTTCAAGTAGTATAAAAAGTATCGATCCCACGAGGACTTAAAAATGTTTACAAGTATGAAGTTAAATGTTTACAAGTATCTAATGGATTGATTGTTTGATTGGGTGGTGACTTTAAAATTAAAACAAGTAAATAAAATTGCTTGAAAGTAGATTGAAGAAAATTCAGATTTATAAGACTATCCAGAGTTGTGAATCCTTCCAATATCTTTTTAAAAGATGAAGTGGTTATTTTACATTTGTGTAATATATTGGTTTATTAACCTGGAACACGAAATTATGTAAAAGCCTCTTCCGATGGTCAAATACAAATACCCAGTATAACCCAATTAATCATATTCCTATGTTAACCAAGTTATCTGAATTTATTAAGATTAAGTTCCAATTATGGCTACCCCCGCCCGACACGTATATTTCTATCCTGTAAGGAAATCTATTAAAGGGTTATCTATCATCAAGGAAGATCGTGGGCTATTAAGTCTAAGGTCTTAAACCTAAAATCTATTTTCCAAGTTCATTTTAAGTTTACCAGTTCAATTTTATTAATGGCCAGTTAATAAAAAAACATTAGGATTAAGGCTCAATAAATAAACATTTATATTACCCAAACTGTAATTTAACCCCTTATAAACCGGTGATATTGGATTTCATCACAACCCCAGATATCTGGCTTAGTTATGACAAATATTTACGGGTAGTAAAAAAAACTTAAATAAAATAAAAGACATAAAGTAAAATACTGAAAATTAAACGCTGAAAAGTAATGCTGAAAGTAAATTGCTGAAAAGTAAATGCTGAAAGTAAATTGCTGAAAAGTAAATGCTGAAAGTAAATGCTGAAAGTAAATTGATGAAAAGTAAAAGTACAATAAAAGAAAATATTGAGGTAAAAGGATCCACTTTTATTACTTCTATTTTAGATATCTCCCTTAATATAATATATTAACTTTGCATGATAATTACCAACCAGCTATATAGGCAGTATCCATATTAAGTCAAATTAATAATTAATTACCAAACGACCAATCAGGCGGTATCCAGTTTAGTCAGGTTAAAACCAATTTAAATAATTACCAACCGACCAATATGGCGGTATCCTCGTTAAGTCAGGTTTTAACTAGTTTATATATTATAATTAAGGGAGATTAATCTAAATATTAGTAATAAAAGTTTTACCTTTTACTCCAGTAAAGGGGAGTTACCTCCTCATTACTAAAAAGTAAAAACTGAAAATTAAAGAAAGAAAAGTATTGTGCGTAAAAGTAAATTGCGGAAAGTAAAAACTGAAAAGTAAAGAAAAGAAAGTGCGAAAGCAAAAAATAATTACTGAAAGCTGTAAATAAACAAACAAGATACAATCTTCTTAGTATTCTTAAGGAATTCTTTAGAAGAAAGTATGAATTTACAAATGAAATGGTTTGGTATTTATAGGCAAAATTTTGCCTCCATCAAATCATCCACCAAATCCATTATTAATTACTCCACTAATTGCTCCACTAATTGCTTATCATGTTTGGTGGTGATTTGATAATTTTTATTATTTATTTATTAATTTATTTTTTGCTTTGAAAATGACTTTAATAATTACACACAACATACTTCTGGATGGTTCATCAATTTCGGGCATGAAATCTTCAGAATTCGAAATTATTTTGTCTTTTAAAGTTGTAGATATTTGAGTATTCTTTAATCTGGAACTTGAATCAGCTCAATCCGATATCAGAGTAAGAAGTTATGCCAAAAATACGACATATGCGCAAAATTGAAATTTCCAAAACTGCACTTCGTTAAAACGCCCTTTCAAGTTTCCAATCTCCAAAATTAATATGTCAAGTCCAATTTTTGCCCTTATTTGACCCACATTTCGTCCTAAATGATTTCATTGTGTCCCAATATTATTTTATCTGCAAAATAAACTAAAAAACATCAAAATGTTCATCAAACCCGAGAAACTAAACAAAATATTAAGTAAAAGGGGCGGTAAATATTGATATATTTTCCGTTCATCACACCCCCAAAACTAACATTTTGCTAGTCCTCGAGCAAAACAACAAAATAAAATACAAGAAACAATTAAAATTAAGCTAAGTCGCTTTCGTAGGGATCACAGTTGCATTTAGCATATGCAACAAGCCTTTAAACCCCTAGATGTCCCTAGTGAACGAGTTATAGTCTCGTGAGGGCTTACAGCAACGATACCCACAACGTTTTACAAAAGTAAAAAGATAATAAAACTAATGCACACAAAAGCAAAAAGAAAAGAGAAAAGAGAATAAAGAAGTTAGTGACTAATCAGGTGAAACTTCTACTCCAAGTTACTAGTTGTTTTCTTTCTTTCTAAATTACTGAATAAGTAAATTCTCCGATTATATTTACCATTCTCCATATGCACAGCCGACAAAATATTAATCAACTCATTTTTGCCCACAACAGTCACAAATGCAGTTGATAAGAGAGTAATATTTTTGTCCTAAAGTTTTATCAGAATTCACACCTTTTTGCAGCAATTGAATCATTTTTCTGATTTTTCTGATTTTTTTCTTTGATTTTTGATTTTTTTATTTATTTATATACAATATCTTCCATCTATGTAGCGAGTGTTGGGTCGGTGGCTCCCAAACCAGTTGGCTTTCGGGCACCAGGTGTTAAGACACCCCTACGGACTTAATTACTCAAACTTCAGATATTTATATTTTTGCAACATCCTTGATCCATGTAGCGAGCTTTGGGCCAGTGACTCCCAAACCAGTTGGCTTTAGGGCACTAGGTGTTAAAACACCCTTACAGACTTAATAACTCGGACCTCATACATTTTGTTTTTACTCCATCACTTTTTGAGATGCTTTCTCCAATTAAACTAGAGCACTAAATATTACAAACTTTTCAATTACAACTCATATTCGTATGTTACCATGCATGTTGATAATACCTGCCAACTGAGCATATGGAGATCCATTTTAGTCAGTATTATGGAGAATTCACAAATTAAAATAATTCAAAAGGAAATAAACAAAAATTAACTTGTTCCGAAATAGGTTTTAGACACGTCTCAGGAGTGGAAACTCCTTACTCAGCTATCTCTTACCAATTTCACCTTTTTAGTCAAAATAAAAACACAAAAAACGCAAAATATTTTTGTAATTTTTAAAAAAATTTCAATTTTTTGTATTTTTCAAAAAAAAATTGGACTAAAAATAAAAACAACACACCACTAAAAACAAGATACTGATCAACTAATTCCCTCCCCCAAACCTGAATGAGACATTGTCCCCAATGTCTTAAACAGTAGAAGAAGAGTTTAGAAGATAGTACCTGGTTAGCTGAAATTCTACACGAAAAGTTAAAGGTTAAGATCCAGATTAATCCGACGCCTCTTACCACGATTGTGCTCGGACCAATTTATCTTTGAAATGATAGGGTCAATTTGTGGTTCATAGGCTAAGATTTGGTCAATTAGATCCGGAGCAGTTCTGGCAGTAAAGAGGAATTCTTTCATAGGTTTTGTCACGAACCCATTTCTCCGGGCATCATCAAGAAACACACAAAGAAAATCATAAAATCTTTTAACGTTGTACAGTCCAAGCGGTTTCTGGTGTATGTTCAAGTTTGCCCAAGATAATACTGTAAAAATTTCCTCCAATATACCCAAGCCACCTGGCAAAGAAATAAAAGCATCAGCACGGTTAATCATTTCTACCAGTCGTTCAGACATACCTGGCACAATTAGCTCTTCTCTGTTTGATGGTCCAATAAGATTTGCCTCCGCCAAGGGTTTTGGGATGATTCCCAAAACGTGACTGCCTCCTTCATGTACAACTTTTGAAATGATCCCCATAAGTCCAAGATTGCCTCCACCATATACTAAGTGCATATTCCTTGCAGCTAAGACTCGACCCAATTCATGTGCTGCCTCTACGTATTGTGGCTTAACACCAACACTAGTACCGCAAAACACACAGATGTTTTCAACTCGTCTTCTTGAAGTGGCTTCCATGTTTTACTCTGGATGTCTTCAAAAGTGCAATGATGAGTTGAATTTATAATACCTGAAAAAGGTGAGTAAAATAATAGCACTAGTACCTGCCAAATGACAATTATTAGTTAAACAGTAAAATAAATCGTGATAGTCAAAAAGGTCTGGATCCTGTCGGAGAAAATAAAAGAAAACAACAAAACAAATTATAATTATTAGGAAAAGACAAAGAGATATAATATGTACAAGAAAAGTAGCGGCTTGATTGACGTCTATGCGTCAGGGACAAGCTTCCCATCCAATTTTCTTATAAATTGGCAAACATGGTCTTTTTGAGTCAAATTCACAAGACTTAACTGTTGTCTTTCTTTTTGGAATTGTGTATGTAATTTGCGAATGGCTATATGAACATATCCACCGGGATGTGTCTCAAGAGTCTAAGATATATTATCTACAGACTCCTTACTCAAGCCATCCCTAATGAATTTAATTTTGTCTTCGCGATTATCAGACACCATTCCTAAAGAACGACAACGAGTATTGCAATTCCAGCGTGCACATTTGTAACAAACACCCATTTGCTTAGCTCTACGTTTCTTTGCATAGGTGCTTCTTCCAAATCCAGGCAAATAAGAATTACAGGAATCAGAATACTCACCTGCTAATCAGACTCGTGCTTCGATTACCCAACGAATGTCATTAGGAATATCATGGATCATCAGTAGTCTCATCCGTTCCAAGCGAGCTTTGTAGACTTTCATCAGAGAGTTTTGAGGGAGAGAAGGAAATTGCTTGTGAAGATTTTCGAGAATTTCTTCCATCCTGAAATGTCTTAATCTGTAAAAACTAAACATACAAAATTAAATCACACCAAATCATAATATATACACAAATTGCATGGGTTGCCTCTCTGCTAGCGCTAAGTTTAACGTCGTCAGCTAGACGTGACTTCTCGAATGTTAGGCTGGATCTGAAAGTGTGACACTTTCTTTTTGTCGCTCAAATGATTCTTCCCAATAGTGCTTGACACGCTGACTGTTAACCTTGAATATATTGTTGGCGTTGGGATCCAGTAACTCAACAGCTCCATATGGTAAAACCTGAGTGATCACAAATGGACCTGACCACCTTGATTTCAACTTTCCAGGGAAAAGTTTCAACCTTGAATTGTATAACAACACATGTTGCCTTAGTTCCAACTATATGTGCACTATTTTTCGGTCATGCCATTTCTTGGTCTTTTTTTTGTACAATCTGGCATTCTCATAAGCATGTGGGCGAAATTCCTCCAATTTGTTGAGTTGGTGAAGTCTTTTCTCTCCTACAGCTTGTGGATCAAGATTCAACTTCTTCAATGCCTAGTACGTCTTGTGTTCAAGCTCAACTGGCAGATGGCATGCTTTCCCAAACACCATACGATATGGGGACATACCATGGGTGTCATGTAAGCTGTTCGATAGGCCTATAATGCGTCATCCAATTTTGTTGACCAATCCCTCCTTGTTGATCCAACGGTTCTCTCTAAGATTCTTTTGTGGTAGATAAGGGACTATTTTGGGGCAGTTTCTGGATTTATGGTGTGCAGTTTTTGCGTGTGCATGGAGCGCAGTTCGCGTACAGTGATGGCTATGATATGCAGCTGTTTTTGAGTGTTTTATGTGTGCCGTTTGGAGTGGTGATGTACGGCTATTTGGACAATGCAATGGAGGGGTTATGCGGCTATAGATGGACTGGTTTTTGTAGGCGTGAACAAGGGTGCAGGTCAGAGGGCTGGTTGCGTTGAATGGGGCTGGTCAGGGCGTGATGAAGGTTATGGATGATGCGTTGAGTGGCAATGGCTTTGTGCATGAAGAGGCTGGCTGATGCGTGAATGGGTGGTGGAAGCTATGTGGCTAGGCGTGAAGGGGTAGTTGTTTGTGTAAGTGGAGGGGCTGATGCGTGAATAGGTGAATTGCATGAGGGTTTGTGGTTAGGCTTGATGAAGGCTATGGCTGATGCGTTGAGTGGCAGTGGCTTTGTGCATGAAGAGGCTGGCTGATGCGTGAGTAGGGTTGGGGGGCAGATGGCGTGTCGTGAGTGTAGGCACTGCATTTTTACATATAAGTCCCGATGATGAGTCTCGTATGGAGACACTACCTCTTTGATTGTGAAAGCCGCGGGAAACGGACGTCGGAAGGGTAAAGTTGGAAATTGATATTTTGGTCGGATTTAACTCGCTTGTTTCGCTTCGGGTTCGCTTGTTGGACCTCTATTTTAAAACACACCAAACCCATTAAATCACATCTCACAAATTAAATAATTAAAACACACGTCACAAATTAAATTAAAATTAAATTGAATTCCAATTAAATCTAATTAATTCAGAACCGATTAAATTGAAATCTTAATTAAATTAAGTTCACAAATTAAATTAAACTAAAATACAATTGAATTAAATTAAAGCTAATTAAACTAAAATTAAAATCAAATTAAATGATTCACTCACCTAAAATACACAATCCCTCCCTTAATAATTTTATTTGTTTCCTTTTAAAATCCATACACAAACCCTAACTTGTAACTATAAAAATAACACAAATAGAAACCCTAGGGGGATCCCCGAAAAAAGAAGAAACCCTAAGACTCATCTTCAACCTCACGCCACTCTCTTCTCCGACCCCTCAAAACCCTAAGCTATACACGGTCTCTCATAAAACAAAACAACACATGAAACTCTCATCTCCATCATCTTCCCCACACGGCATTAACAGAAAATAAACCCTAAGTCATTCCCTTCTCCCTCACTACACGCACAACTGCCCTCACCTCACCAAGCAGCCATGAAATCCTTAAACAGCCACTCACCATGAAACCCTCAAACAACAACACTGCCAGAACCCCCCTTCAACCCATGCCCATGATCGTCACCAGCCCCTCAACAACGACGACACAACAAGACACACAAGACACTTTGAAGCAGCAAATAGCCACGTTAACATTGTCCCACATCGACCATAAACCCCTTTACTCTCGGCACCAAAACAAAGAGAATAAACCTAAGAGAACCACATTCACACCCCCCGTGCACGCACAGCCCTTTGCCACTTAAAGTAGATCTGCGCAGTCTCCCTTCAAGCCGCCACCTCGTTCATGCGTGAGCCAGCAACCCTCACCAAACTCTTCACATTTCTGGCTCTAATTCACGACACAAGACACTCACGCCCTCTGCCCCTAGCACTCAGCAGCACACGTAAACCACTCAACCTCACCACTTCAATTAACCAACTCCACTCACGGCCATAAGTAACAAAACAAACAAACGGACTTCCCAAAGAACCTGACCGAATAAACACCCCAAAAAACTGTCCCAAAAACTACATCCAAAAACTGCCCAGAAAAACTGCCCAAAATAGTCCCCAAAACTGCCCAGAAAAACTGCCCAAAACAGTCCCCAAAACTGCCAGAAAACTCAGCGAAAACATCAGCAAAATGGAGTAAAAACAGCGGCCAAAATAGCGAAACAGCGAGGAAATAAGTAGAAACAGCGGACCAGTGAAAAGAGTGGAATAATAACCCTTCCGACACCGTGAAACGCGCTCCCGATAAGCGACTAAAAAGGTTAGACCTGAGGGCACCCTTTTTATATTATCTTTCATTTGTTTTTATTATTTTAATATATTATCGCATGAGAGTCGTTGAGGCATGATTTGATTGTTGGATGGGCAGGACATGTGTTCCCTTTTGTGGTATATAGAATGGAAACTCGGACGTAAATTCCGTAGCCGAATCCGAATGGACGGTAGTGCGGTTTGTACTCGGGATACAACGCCACGTACCACTTAAGAGACATATGTTTTGTCCCATCCAAATTTGTATTTGAGCATGTCATAGTTCTAGGCCGTTTATTTATTATTTTAAGCATGAGTTAATTTAGTCTTGTTATTTAATTTTCAAAGCATGATTGTGTTATTTAGGCATGTTGTTTCTTCATTCTTTATGCATGATGTTTCGTTTAGTTTATGTTTAATTAGTTATTTGTTTACTTTGGTTTAATGGTTCAATATGCTCGTTGTGCTATATTGCATGGAGTTATTTGGATGAAAGCATGTTAGATCTAAGTACCCTTGAGCATGAATGTTGAATAAATTCGGTTAGTTTATCGCACAAATTATATCATCACAAGTGACATAAGTAAGGGACCATTCCGAACCCAACGGTTTGAGGTCTTCCCTTGCGAGGGGTGAGTGCGGCCTTAAACCTTTGTCCCGGTTCACACCGGGTGGCGACTCCATGTTATTTCATACTCCCAACTAGGCCGCGAGCCTAGAACAGCATCGCCCAGGTCCTGTTGTCTACAGTCTGGCGACTCCACTGGGGATAAGAGAATTGGCCCCGAAATCATGTCTTGTGATGTGTATAATTTGTGCATTAGTTGACCGTTTCTATAGTGGGTTGAGGGAGCTCAATCAAAGGCATTGTCATAAACCCGCATGAGAGCCATAGTTTTATATCCTATAGAAGTTGTCCCTTTTATGCTTTTGATAACCATATGCATATTATATCTCATATGTCGCATGCATCTCATGCATACATGCATCATGTTAACCCTCTGTGTCTTAAAAGCCATCATAGATATCTGTTGGGTTAGAGAAAAAAAAAAAAGGATTGTCAAGAGGTGTTTAGCAAACATGGATAGCGGGGAAGAGGAAATTGAGAAACAGAAAGCCTCACGGCAAGGATAGAAAGACCATTCCATTGGGGGGCCTTAAAAAAAAAAAAGAGAAAAAAAAAGAGAGAAAAGAAAAAAGAGTGGGGAAAGAAAAAAGAAAAAAAAAGAGAGAAAAAGAACAAAAAAAGAAAAAAATTGTTTGTTTTTAGTCCTTGATAGTTAAACATGAGTCCGATGATGAAACTGATTGCTTTAGGGTGAAACCTTAGAAACGATAAACCTTTGACGTGCTTTTATCTGATACTTTGAGTAATTGATCTATGTTAGACTCGTAAGCACTTGATTATGTTTCTTAGCGGTGAAAACCTGAGTAGTTAGCAAAGTGACTAGTTGATGAATTGTAGGTCGGTGAATGACCGTTTGCTTAGATGTCTATCTTGATTTTCTTATGTTATGATGTGTGGTATGGTTGAAAATGAAAGAAAGAAGTCTCTAAAAAAAATGAACCACCTATAACCGATAAGCGTGAAGCTACCCATGGGCGAGTATTAGGACCACCATGAGGAGAAATGCTACCTTAAAGGGTAGGTGTGTTGAAAAAAAAAGAAAGAGAGAAAAAAAAAGAGGAAGAAAAAAAAGAGAAAAAAATGAAGTTCAAAATGAAAAGAAAAAATGAGAGACAAAGGAAAAGAAAGATAAACCATACTACATTGAGCATGGAAAAGCAATTGCGGAATATAATTGAGACATCTAGGTTGGTTTGACCCACCGATCCCGATTTTTGAAACGAAATCATCGAGTTAGCTTACTTAAGGATTAAGCTGTGAAAGAACCTTTGCACACACACACTTTGAGTCTGGCATAGATCATTTTTTCAAAGACTTGGATTTGAGTTGCATCGAATGTTTTGAAGGTTCTCTGGTTTCATTACTGGGCATTCCTTGAGGACGATATATGTATAACTATTGGGACTATTTCGTAGCATGTGATATAGTATGATGATATGGGAGGCCCCACCATGTGGTTCATCTTGACCAAGTGAAAACAGTGGAGAACAGAAAGCTAAATCAAGACTGAGAGCGACCAGTCTACCACCTCGTGAATCCGGGACATAACAAGAAATTGAGCCATGAGACCAGAGAGAATACTGTGCAATCACTTGGAGAACTGAGGGAAGACCTAACCCAGCGGAATAGGAAATTCATTCATGCATGCATGCATACACGTAACATATTTTGCATTCTTTTTTTTTTGTTTTGTTTTGTTTTGTATTCACAGGTTTCAAAGAAGAAAAAGAGAAAGCGGCAAAGACAAGCCAACCAGAATCAGCAACATATGAGTAGTAGTTTTGGGGATGAGTCCCAGGGTTGAAGCCCATATCAGTTTCAGTTTGGGGATGAGTCCCAGGGTCGAGGCCCACGTCAGCTGAGTTTTGAAATGAATCCCAGGGTCGAGGCCCACATCGTCAGAGTTTTGGAATAAATCCGAGAATGGATCAGAGTTCGAGAATGGACAAGCCAAGAAGGGCAATCAGAGTTCGAGAATGAACAAGTCGAGAATGGACCACATCTCAGTAATGGTCCGAGGATGGACCACCTCACAGTAACAGTTCGGGAATGAACCACCATCAGTTTAGTATCAGTTCGAGGGCGAGGCCCATATCACCTTGGGGGCGAGGCCCACATTGGTTCAGTATCAGCTCTGCCGGTATGGCATTCTGAGGGCGAGGCCCACATCAGTTCATGATCAGTATCAGCCGGGTATGGCATTCTGGGGGCGGAGCCCACATCGGTTCAGTATCAGTATTTGCCGGGTATGGCGTTCAGAGGACGGGGCCCATATCAGTTCCGGATTAGTATCAATTGGGTATGGCAGCCTGGGGGCGGGGCCCACATCAGTTCAGATCAGTTTCTGCCGAGAATGGCATCCAGGGGGCGAGGCCCATATTACATCAGTTTTAGTTTCTGCCGGGAATGGCATTCTGGGGGGCGAGGCCCACATTATTGCAGTATCAGGTTTAGCCGGGAATGACACTCCGAGAATGGAGATTTTGGTCCGAGAATGGACAGTCCAAGAATAGACAGCTCGGGAATGAGCACGCCGAGAAGGGCACATCGGGAATGGCACTCCAGGAATAGAGATCGGTTCAGGAATGGACCACAGCGGTGACAGTTCGGGAATGGACTTCATCACATCATATCACAGCAACACTCCGAGAATGGAGATCGGTTCGGGAATGGACCACAGCACGGTGGCAGTTCGTTCGGAATGGACTTCACCACACCACAGCACGGTGATGGTTCGGGAATGGACCTCATCACACCGACATCAGCATCAGTTCAGCCGAGAATGGCAATCAGAGTTCGAGAATGAACAAGCCAGGAATGGTACTCCGAGAATGGAACACGGTTCGAGAATGGACCACCATCATATCAGTATCAATATAGGGGCGAGGCCCATATCAGTATCAGTTTGAGGGCGAGGCCCGTATCAGTATCAGTCTGGGGCGAGGCCCACGTCAGATCAGTTGAGGGCGAGGCCCACATCAGTATAGGTCTGGGGCGAGGCCCACATTAGTATCAGTTTGGGGCGAGGCCCACATCAGTATAAGTCTGGGGCGAGGCCCACATCAGTCTGGGGCGAGGCCCACGTCAGATCAGTTTAGGGGCGAGGCCCACGTCAATATCAGTTCAGGGGCAAGGCCCACATCATTATCAGTTCGAGGGCGAGGTCCCTATTGTCGGCGGTGTTGGGTCGAGGTGCCCAGGGTCGAGGTGCCCCTGTTGTCGGTTGTAGTTCTGGGTCGAGGTGCCCACTACATCATCATCATATTGAGGGCGAGGTCCCTATTGTCAGCGGTATTGGGTCGGGGTGCCTAGGGTCGAGGTGCCCCCGTTGTCAGTTACAGTTATTGGGATGCGTCCAAGGATCGAACTCCACAATCAACAGTTCAGGAACAAAGCCTGCATTCAGTTCAGTTGGGGAATAAAGCCTACATTCATTACAGTCAGGGGGACAAAGCCCACGTTCAATACAATTCAGGAACAAAGCCAGCATTAGTATCAGTTTTGGGATGAGTCCCAAGGTCGAGGCCCATGTCAGCATCAACATCAGTTTCAGGGATGAGTCCCAAGATCAAGACCCACGTCGATATCAGTATCAGTTTTGGGGATGAGTCCCAAGGTCGAGGCCCACATCCATTACAGTATCAGTTTCGGTGATAAGTCCCAGGGTTGAGACCCACATCATCATCTTCAGCAATTTGGGGATGCGTCCCAGGTTGAGACCCACATCATCGTAAGTATATTCCAGTTTGGGGATGCGTCCCCGGGCCGAGGCTCACTTTGTCAGCGGTATTGGGATGCGTCCCAGGGTCGAGGTCCCCGTTGTCGGTTGCAGTTATTGGGATGCGTCCCAGGGTCGTGGACCCACTGCATCTTTGTTTTTGGGGATGCGTCCCCGGGTCGAGGCCCACTTTGTCAGCGGTATTGGGATGCGTCCCAAGGTCGAGGCCCCCGTTGTCGGTTGCAGTTATTGGAATGCGTTCCAGGGTCGTGGACCCACTGCATCATTTTTGGGGATGCGTCCCCGGGCCGAGGCCCATTTTGTCAGCGGTATTGGGATGCGTCCCAGGGTCGAGGCCCCCGTTGTCGGTTGCAGTTATTGTGCGTTCCGTTCGGGTCGTGGACCCACTGCATCATTTTTGGGGATGCGTCCCCGGGCCGAGGCCCATTTTGTCAGCGGTATTGGGATGCGTCTCAGGGTCGAGGCCCCCGTTGTCGGTTGCAGTTATTGGGATGCGTCCCAGGATCGAGGTCCACTGCATCATCAGCTCGGCGGAGCAACAGGCAAGTCAGGTGGCAGCTGGCGCGCCAGGTAAGTAAAAATGCATTGCATAACTTTGATAGGATTGTTCAAAGTCACACACTGCACAAGTCCCATCAAAGTGGGGGCGACTGTAGGCACTGCATTTTTACATATAAGTCCCGATGATGAGTCTCGTATGGAGACACTACCTCTTTGATTGTGAAAGCCGCGGGAAACGGACGTCGGAAGGGTAAAGTTGGAAATTGATATTTTGGTCGGATTTAACTCGCTTGTTTCGCTTCGGGTTCGCTTGTTGGACCTCTATTTTAAAACACACCAACAAACCATTAAATCACATCTCACAAATTAAATAATTAAAACACACGTCACAAATTAAATTAAAATTAAATTGAATTCCAATTAAATCTAATTAATTCAGAACCGATTAAATTGAAATCTTAATTAAATTAAGTTCACAAATTAAATTAAACTAAAATACAATTGAATTAAATTAAAGCTAATTAAACTAAAATTAAAATCAAATTAAATGATTCACTCACCTAAAATACACAATCCCTCCCTTAATAATTTTATTTGTTTCCTTTTAAAATCCATACACAAACCCTAACTTGTAACTATAAAAATAACACAAATAGAAACCCTAGGGGGATCCCCGAAAAAAGAAGAAACCCTAAGACTCATCTTCAACCTCACGCCACTCTCTTCTCCGACCCCTCAAAACCCTAAGCTATACACGGTCTCTCATAAAACAAAACAACACATGAAACTCTCATCTCCATCATCTTCCCCACACGGCATTAACAGAAAATAACCCTAAGTCATTCCCTTCTCCCTCACTACACGCACAACTGCCCTCACCTCACCAAGCAGCCATGAAATCCTTAAACAGCCACTCACCATGAAACCCTCAAACACAACAACACTGCCAGAACCCCCCTTCAACCCATGCCCATGATCGTCACCAGCCCCTCAACAACGACGACACAACAAGACACACAAGACACTTGAAGCAGCAAATAGCCACGTTAACATTGTCCCACATCGACCATAAACCCCTTTACTCTCGGCACCAAAACAAAGAGAATAAACCTAAGAGAACCACATTCACACCCCCCGTGCACGCACAGCCCTTTGCCACTTAAAGTAGATCTGCGCAGTCTCCCTTCAAGCCGCCCACCTCGTTCATGCGTGAGCCAGCAACCCTCACCAAACTCTTCACATTTCTGGCTCTAATTCACGACACAAGACACTCACGCCCTCTGCCCCTAGCACTCAGCAGCACACGTAAACCACTCAACCTCACCACTTCAATTAACCAACTCCACTCACGGCCATAAGTAACAAAACAAACAAACGGACTTCCCAAAGAACCTGACCGAATAAACACCCCAAAAAACTGTCCCAAAAACTACATCCAAAAAACTGCCCAGAAAAACTGCCCAAAATAGTCCCCAAAACTGCCCAGAAAAACTGCCCAAAACAGTCCCCAAAACTGCCAGAAAACTCAGCGAAAACATCAGCAAAATGGAGTAAAAAAAACAGCGGCCAAAATAGCGAAACAGCGAGGAAATAAGTAGAAACAGCGGACCAGTGAAAAGAGTGGAATAATAACCCTTCCGACACCGTGAAACGCGCTCCCGATAAGCGACTAAAAAGGTTAGACCTGAGGGCACCCTTTTTATATTATCTTTCATTTGTTTTTATTATTTTAATATATTATCGCATGAGAGTCGTTGAGGCATGATTTGATTGTTGGATGGGCAGGACATGTGTTCCCTTTTGTGGTATATAGAATGGAAACTCGGACGTAAATTCCGTAGCCGAATCCGAATGGACGGTAGTGCGGTTTGTACTCGGGATACAACGCCACGTACCACTTAAGAGACATATGTTTTGTCCCATCCAAATTTGTATTTGAGCATGTCATAGTTCTAGGCCGTTTATTTATTATTTTAAGCATGAGTTAATTTAGTCTTGTTATTTAATTTTCAAAGCATGATTGTGTTATTTAGGCATGTTGTTTCTTCATTCTTTATGCATGATGTTTCGTTTAGTTTATGTTTAATTAGTTATTTGTTTACTTTGGTTTAATGGTTCAATATGCTCGTTGTGCTATATTGCATGGAGTTATTTGGATGAAAGCATGTTAGATCTAAGTACCCTTGAGCATGAATGTTGAATAAATTCGGTTAGTTTATCGCACAAATTATATCATCACAAGTGACATAAGTAAGGGACCATTCCGAACCCAACGGTTTGAGGTCTTCCCTTGCGAGGGGTGAGTGCGGCCTTAAACCTTTGTCCCGGTTCACACCGGGTGGCGACTCCATGTTATTTCATACTCCCAACTAGGCCGCGAGCCTAGAACAGCATCGCCCAGGTCCTGTTGTCTACAGTGAGGCAGTGAAGTGGGTGAGCTGTGGCTAATGGCGTGAAGGTGTGGGTTGAGGCAGTGGGGCTGTGCGTGAGCAAAGACAAGGCATGGGGTATTTGCGTGAAGGTGTGCTAGGCTATTTTCTTTGTGTTTTTCCGTAAAAATAAGCTAGCCTCCCTAAGGTTTGGTTAAGGGTCTTTTTTATAGGCAAAAGAGGGGTAATCCTTGTGCGAATAGGGAAATGATTTGTGTATTAATGGGGATATCTTTTAATTAAGCAAGTCTTTTAATTTGATTTGATTTGATTTTTTCTCTTTTGATTAGGGATATGATTTGATTTGTATCTTTTAATTATGGAAGTGATTTGATTTAATTTGATTTATTCTTTGTTAGTTAGGGATATGATTTGGTTTATTTAGGCAAGGGATCCATGGGATTTCTTTAATTTAGGAAGTGGATTTGGCTTGATTTATGCATGTGTTTAATGTAATTTTTGTTATGTAGGGAGGTGTTGGGCGTGTGACTTAGGGTTCATTGGGCGTGTGGGGGTGGTCCATTTTGTAGGCTTGGTGTGTGTCTTAGTGGTGTTTGGGCTCCGTGTGTGTCTTGCGGGGGTTTGGGCTAAAGATGTGCTTTGAAAGAGAGGTCCAACAAGTGAACCCGATGCTAATCCAGCGAGTTAAATCCAACAATGTGTCAATTCTTAACTATTCCTTTCCGACGTCCGTTTCCCGCGGCTTTCACAATTAAAGAGGTAGTGTCTCCATGTGAGACTCATCATCGGGACTTATATGCAAAAATGCAGTGCCTACAGTCGCCCCCACTTTGATGGGACTTGTGCAGTGTGTGACAATGACAATCCTATCAAAGTACGTGCAATGTATTTTTACTTACCTGGCTCGCCAGCTGCCACTTGACTTGCCATGTGTTGAGTTGAGCTGATTTTGTTGTGAGGTGGTCCATTCTCGAACCGAGTTGATGAAAGGTGGTCCATTCTCGAACCGAGTTGATGAGAGGTGGTCCATTCTCGAACCGTTATTGTGGTGTGGTCCATTCCCGAACCGTGCTCCATTCTCGGATTGCCATTCCCGACTTGTTCATTCCCGAACCTTGCTCTATTCTTGGATTACCATTCTCGGCTTTGTTCATTCTCGAACTTTGCTCCATTCTCGGATTACCATTCTCGGCTTGTTCATCCTCAAACTCTGCTCCATTCTCGGATTACCATTCTCGGCTTGTTCATTCTCGAACTCTGCTCCATTCTCGGATTACCATTCTCAGCTTGTTCATTTTCGAACCTTGCTCCATTCTCAGATTGCCATTCTCGGGCTTGTCATTCTCGAACTCTGCTCCATTCTTGGATTACCATTCTCGGCTTTGTTCATTCTCGAACTTTGCTCCATTCTCGGATTACCATTATCGGCTTGTTCATTCTCGAACTCTACTCCATTCTCTTCTCGGATTACCATTCTCGGCTTGTTCATTCTCGAACCTTGCTCCGTTCTGGGATTACCATTCTCGGCTTGTTCATTCTCGAACTCTGTTCCATTCTCGGATTTCCATTCTCGGCTTGTTCATTCTCGAACTCTGCTCCATTCTCGGATTGCCATTCTCGGCTTGTTCATTCTCGAACTCTGCTCCATTCTCGGATTGCCATTCTCGGCTTGTTCATTCTCGAACTCTGCTCCATTCTCGGATTGCCATTCTCGGCTTGTTCATTCTCGAACTCTGCTCCATTCTCGGATTGCCATTCTCGGCTTGTTCATTCTCAAACTATGTTCCATTCTCGGATTGCCATTCTCGGCTTGTTCATTCTCGAACTGTGCTCCATTCTCGGAGTGCCATTCTCTGCTTGTTCATTCTTGAACTGTGCTCCATTCTCGGATTACCATTCTCGGCTTGTTCATTCTGGAACTGTGCTCCATTCTTGGAGTGCCATTCTCGGCTTGTTCATTCTCGAACTGTGCTCCATTCTCGGAGTGTCATTCTCGGCTTGTTCATTTTCAAAATATGCTCCATTCTCGGAGTGCCATTCTCGGTTTGTTCATTCTTGAACTGTGCTCCATTCTCGGAGTGTCATTCACGGCTTGTTCATTCTCGAACTGTGCTCCATTCTCGGAGTGTCATTGTAATATCTCTATACCCGGAGTGCCGTACCTGGCAAAATTGATGTTGTGTCTCCATACCCGGAGTGCCATACCTGGTAAAACTGATACCGATATCTCCATACCTGGAGTGTCATTCCCAGCTTGTTCATTCCCGAACCGTTCCTCCATTCTCGGAGTGTCATTCCCAGCTTGTTCATTCCCGAACCGTGCTCCATTCTCGGAGTGCCATTCTCGGCTTCTTCATTCCCGAACCTTGCTCCATTCTCGGAGTGCCATTCCCGGCTTGTTCATTCCTGAACCTTGCTCCATTCTCGGAGTGTCATTCCTTGCTTGTTCATTCCTGAACCGTTGCTCCATTCTCGGAGTGCCATTCCCGGCTTGCTCATTCCCGAACCTTGCTCCATTCTCAGAGTGTCATTCCCGGCTTGTTCATTCCCGAACCTTGCTCCATTCTCGGAATACCATTCCCGGCTTGTTCATTCCTGAACCTTGCTTAATTCTCAGAGTGCCATTCCCATCTTGTTCATTCTCGAACCTTGCTCCATTCTCGGAGTGCCATTCCCGGCAAGTGATGCAGTGGGCCTCGACCCTATGACCCATCCTGGAACTGCTGATGTGGGCCTCGACCCTGGGACTCATCCCCAAAACTGATACAGATGCGGGCCTCGATCCTGGGACTCATCCCCAAAACTGATACAGATGCGGGCCTCGACCTTGGGACTCATCCCTAAAACTACTGATGTGGGCCTCGACCCTGGGATTCATCCCCAACACTCATACCGTTACGGGCCTCGACCTTGAGACTCATCCCCAAAACTACTGATGTGGGCCTCGACCTTGGGACGCATGCCAAAAACTGATACTGATGGTGGGCCTCGACCCTGGGACTCATCCCCAAAACTGATGCTGATGTGGGCCTCGACCCTGGGATTCATCCCTAAAACTGATACTGATGTGGGCCTCGCCCCTGGGATTCATCCCCAAAACTGATACTGATGTGGGCCTCGCCCCTGGGATTCATCCCCAAAACTGATACTGATGTGGGCCTCGTCCGTGGGATTCATCCCCAAAACTGATGCTGATGTGGGCCTCGACCCTGGGACTCATCCCCAAAACTGATACTGATGTGGGCCTCGACCCTGTGACTCATCCCAAAACTGCTACTGATGTGCGGGCCTCGAGCCTGGGACTCATCCCTAAAACTGAAACCGATGTGGGCCTCGACCCTGGGACTCATCCCCAAACTGATGCCGATGTTGGCCTCGACCCTGGGACTCATCCCCAAAACTGATTCTGATGTGGGCCTCGACCTTGGGACTCATCCCCAAAACTGATACTGATGTTGGGCTCGACCCTGGGACTAATCCCAAAACTGCTACTGATGTGCGGGCCTCGACCTTGGGACTCATCCCCAAAACTGAAACTGATGTGGGCCTCGGCCCTAGAACTCATCCCCAAAACTGATACTGATGTGGGCCTCGGCCCTAAGACTCATCTCGAAACTGATACCGATGTGGGCCTCAACCCTGGGACTCATTTCCGAAACCAATACTAATGCGGGCCTCAACCCTATGACTCATCCCCGAAATTGATATTGATATGTTGTTGATTCTGGTTGGCTTACATTTGCCACTTTCTCCTTTTTAAAACCTGTGAATACAAAATAGAACAAACACATAAACGGAATGCAAGTGTGTTATGTGTATGCATGTATGCATGGATGTATTTCCTATTCCGATGAGTTAGGTCTTCCTTGTGCTCATCGGTGCTTCTCATCTATAACTATCTTCGGTCGCCCCCGGGGCCTGCTTACAGTTTCTTTCTGTCAATTCTCTTCTGGTAATTGCTCAGTTTCCTTTGGTCCCATGACTCAATATCTCATTATGCCCCTGATTCGCGAGGTGGTAGACTGGTCGCCCCTAGTCTTGATTTAGCTTTCTTATCTCCGCTGCTTGCATTAGGTCAAGGTGGACCACATGATATGGAATTCTATATCACTATATTATATCACATGCTATGAAATAGTCCCAATAGTTACACATATTATTGCCCTCAAAGAATGCCCAGTATTGAAACCAGAGAACCTTCAAAACATTCAATGCAACTCAAATCTAAGTCTTTAAATAAATGATCTAAGCTAGACTCAAAGTGTGTGTGTGCAAAAGTTCCTTTGCAGATTCATCCCCAGGTAAGCCAACTCAATGATTTCGTCAAAAAAACTGGGATCGATGGGTCAAACCAACCTAGATATCTCAATTATGCCTGCAGTTGCTTTTTTGTGCTCAATGTGGTATGGTTTTCTTTCTCTTTTTTCTCTTTCTTTTCTCTTTCGTTTCGAACTTCTTTTTTCTTTTTTTCTTTTTTTTTTCATTTTTTCTTTCTTTCTCTTTTTTTTCAGCACACCTACCCTTTAAGGTAGCATTTCTCCTCATGGTGGTCCTAATACTCGCCCATGGGTAGCTTCACGCTTATCGGTTATAGGTGGTTCGATTTTTTTCTTTAGAGACTTTTCTTTTATTTCAACCATACCACACATCATAACATAAGCAAATCAAGATAGACATCTAAGAAAACGGTCATCCACTGACCTACAATTTCTTCAACTAGTCACCTTGCCAACTACTCAGGTTTTCACTGCTAAGAACCTATAGTGGAGTGCTTACGAGTCTAACATAGATCAATCACTCAAAGTATCAAATAAAAGCACATCAAGAGTTTATCGTTTCTAAGATTTCACCATAAAGCAAATGATTTCATCATTGGACTTATGTCTAACTATCAAGGACTAAAAACAAACATTTTTTTTCTTTTCTTTTTTTTTTCTTTCGGGCCCACCATGGTCTTTCTATCATTGTCGTAAAATTTTCTGTTTCTCGGCTTCCTTTTATCGATATCCATGTTTGCTAAACTCTTCTTGAAAAATCTTTTTTTTCTAACCCAACGGATATCTATGATGGCTTTTAAGACACGGGGTTAACATGATGTTTGTATGTGTGAGATGCATGAAATGCGTGCGATGCATAAGATATAATATGTATATGGATATCAAAAGCATAAAGGGGCAATTTCCATGGGATATATGACTATGGTTCATATGCGGGTTTATATGAGTATAGACAAAGGCTCTCGCTGACGAAGGATTGCCCACAACTAGGACTCCCCACTCAAGGGTTCGAGCGACCAAGTGAGCGCACCTTTTTTATACCTTAAGGTACGTGCCAACGAGTTATGGTGTGTAAACCGGCGTAAACACACACGTATAACGCAAGCGCACCTATCGTTCAAGTAGTATAAAAATATCGATCCCACGAGGACTTAATTCCTACTGTTGTTATTAATTATTGATACTATTTATTTACAGATATCTAATTGAGGGAGAAGAGAATGATTGCTTGATTGATTTGGTTGATTGTAGATTTGATAAATAAATAAAAAGACAAAAGAAAATACTAAGGAAAATAACAAAAGACACAAAAGTCTAGGGTTGTGAATCTTTCTAATATCTTTTAAAAGATGAAGTGATTATTTCATGTTTGTGTAATAAATCGGTTTACTAACCTGGAACACTAAATTATGCGAAAGCATCTGGCGATGGTCAGACGCAAATACCCAGTTTAACCCAATTGAATCATATGTATATGTCAACCAAATTATCTAGATTCATTAAGTTTGAGTTCCAATTATGGCTACCCCCGCCCGACAGGTATATGTCTATCTTGTAAGGAAATCTATTAAAGGGTTATCTATCCTCAAGGAAGATCGTGGGCTATTAAGTCTAAGGCAGAAACCTAAAATCCATATGTCTAGTTCATTTTAGATTTACCACATCAATCTTATTGGTGATCAGACAACAAGAAGCATTAAGCTTAAGACTTAATAAGTAAACCTTTAAATTACCCAAACTATAAAATAACCCCTTATAAACCGGTGATATTAGAATTCATCACAACCTCAGATAACTAACACATAACTAGGGCTAAGGTAAAAGGATCAACTTTTACTATTTACTATTTAGATATCTCTCTTAATATAATATATTAACTTGTGATTATTTTACCAACCAGCCATATAGGCAGTAACCTGATTAAGTCAAATTAAGTCCAACCAGCCATAAAGGCGGAACCAAAATAAACCTGCCATATAGGCGGTAAGAAAATTTAATTACCAACCGACCAATCTGACGGTATCCTTGATTAGTCAGGTTTAAACCAGATTAAAATGATTTACCAACCGACCAATATGGCGGTATCTTTTTTAAGTCAATATTTTAAATAGTGAATATATTATTTTTAAGGGAGATTAATCTAAATAGTAACAGTAAAAGTATTACCTTTCACCCTAGCTGGGGAAGTTACCTCCTTATAGTGAATAGTAAAAACTGTAAGAAGTAAGAAAGTAAATTACTATTATTACAAAACGTAATTAAAATTATTTACAAAACTAAAAACTAAAAGAAACTAGATAGAAAACTCATTATTTACATCAGAGAATTCAGAGAGAATGGTACATTTGAAACTGAAACATCGAGCTGAATTTATAGGCCTCGGTAGGCTCTGGGCGTCGCGACGCCAAGGCTTTTGGCGTCGCTACGCCAGCTTCTTTTGGTCGTGGCATGCTGAGGTGATGACACGTGGCGATTCTGGATAAGGTGATAAGGTGACACGTGGCAAGGTGGTTGGGATCTCAATTATTGTGACACGTGGCGGCTTCTGATTGGTCAGCTCAGATTTTTATCCGCCACATGTTAGATACGGATAAGTTGGTCAATAATTAATGCTGACGTGGCGACATGTGGCAAATTGACTGTCGCCACCATAGAATTACGACACGTGGCCTTCTGTGATTGGTTGATGATGACGTGGCAGCCACGTGGCACTTTGACTTGGTCAACCGGTGATGTGGATGATGACGTGGCAATGATGTGGAGTTACACGTGGCGATGACAACTGTCGGCACCGTAGGATGATGACACGTGGCACGGCGCACGTTAGCAAAGTCAAATTTTCTCAGATTCTGATTTATGGACTCGGCGCACGTTAGCACTGTTCGGCGCATGTTAGGCGTCGTGACGGCAAAGGCTTGCGCGTCGCGATGTGAGAAATGACCAAAATGCCATTTTCGTCCGTTTTCTCTGTTTTGGCCCCAAATCACCTCCAGAAAGTCCTGAAACTTTATTTATCTACAAAATAACACAAAACACATCAAAATATTCACAAAGCTCAAGAAACTATACAAAATATTAGGTTAAATGAGTGGGAAACAGTGATATAATTACCACTCATCACACCCCCAAACCTAACATTTTGCTAGTCCTCGAGCAAAACATAAAATAAAATAACATAATAAAATTTAACTAAGCCACTTTCGTAGGGATCACGGTTGCATTTAGCGTATGCAACAAGCCTTTAAACCCTTAGGTGTCCCTAGTGGACGAGTTGTAGTCTCGTGAGGGTTTACAGCAATGATACCCACAAACATTTTATAAAAGTAAAAAAGTAGTGAAACTAATACACACAAAAGCAAAAAGACAAGCGAAAAGAGAATAAAGAAGTTAGTGACTAATCAGGTGAAATTTCTACTCCAAGTTACTAGTTGTTTTCTTTCTTTCTAAATTACTGAATAAGTAAATTCTCCGATTATATTTACCATTCTCCATATACACAGCCAACAAAATATTAAACAACTCATTTTTGCCCACAACAGTCACAAGTGTAGTTGATAAGAGAGTAATATTTTTGTCCTAAAGTTTTATCAGAATTCACACCTTTTTGTAGCAATGGAATAATTTTTCTGATTTTTCTGATTTTTTCTTTGATTTTTGATTTTATTTTTTTATTTATATACAATATCTTCCGTCTATGTAGCGAGTGTTGGGTCTGTGGCTCCCAAACCAGTTGGCTTTAGGGCACCAGGTGTTAAGACACCCCTACGGACTTAATTACTCAGACTTCAGATATATATATTTTTGCAACATCTTTGATCCATGTAGCGAGCTTTGGGCCAATGACTCCCAAACCAGTTGGTTTTAGGGCACTAGGTGTTAAAACACCCTTATGGACTTAATAACTCGGATCTCAGACGTTTTTTTTTTTTACTCCATCACTTTTTGAGATGCTTCCTCCAATTAAACTAGAGCACTGAATATTACAAACTTTTCAATTATAGCTCATGTCCGTATGTTACTATGCATGTTGATAATACCTGCTAACTGAGCATATGAAGATCCATTTTAGTCAGTATTATGGAGAATTCACAAATTAAATAATTCAAAAGGAAATAAATAAAAATTAACTTGTTCCGAAATAGGTTTGAAATACGTCTCAGGAGTGGAAACTCCTTACTCAGCTATCTCTTACCAATTTCACCTTTATAGTCAAAATAAAAACACAAAAACATAAAATAATTTTGTAATTTTTGAAAAAATTTCAATTTTTTTGTATTTTTCGAAAAATTTTGGACTAAAAATGAAAATAACACACAAACTAAAAACAAGGTACTGATTAACTAATTCCCTCCCCCAAACCTAAACGAGACATTGTCCACAATGTCTTAAATAGTAGAAGAGGAGTTAAGAAGGTCGTACCTGGTTAGCTGAAAATCTACGAAAAATTAAAGGTTAAGATCCAGATTAATCCGACGCCTCTTACCACGATCGTCCTCGGACTAATTTATCTTTGAAATGATAGGGTCAACTTGTGGTTCAAAGGCTAAGAGTTGATCTACTAGATCCGGAGTAGTTCTGGCAGTGAAGATGAGTTCTTTTAAAGGTTTTGACACGAACCCATTTCTTCGGGCATCATCAAGAAACACACAAAGAAAATCATAAAATCCATCTACATTAAACAGCCCAATTGGTTTCTGGTGTATGTTCAAGTTCGCCCAAGATAACACTATAAAAATTTCCTCCAATGTGCCCAAGTCACCTGGAAAAGCGATAAAAGCATCAGCACGGTTAATCATTTCTACCAATCGTTCAGACATACCTGGCACGATCAATTCATCTCTGTTTGATGGTCCAATAAGATTTGCCTCTGCCAAGGGTTTTGGGATGATTCCCATAATGTGACTGCCTCCTTCATGTACGGCCTTTGAAACGATCCCCATTAGTCCAAGATTGCCTCCGCCATATACTAAGTGCATATTCCTTGTAGCTAATACTCGACCCAATTCATGTGCTGCTTCTACGTATTGTGGCTTAGTACCAACACTAGTGTTGCAAAACACACAGATGTTTTCAACTCGTCTTCTTGAAGTGGCTTCCATTTTTTTACTCTGGATGTCTTCAAAAGTGCAATGATGAGTTGAATTTATAAAACCTGAAAACGGTGAGTAATAATAGCACTAGTATCTTCCAGAGGACGTTTGTTTGCTAAACAATAAAAGAAATCGTGAAAGGTCAAAAATGTCTGGATCCTGTCTATGAAAATAAAGATAATTACAACAGAAAAGCGAATCAATGCAATCATTAAGGCAACGGAATTGTGTACGCAATACGCCATTCGCTTAGTATAAATTCATTTAGGATGTGTCTCAAGAATCCATTCCTTACTCAGCCATCGCTAATGAATTGTCTCACTTCTTTGTGATTGCCAAACACCATTCCTTCTGTCTTAAAATGCTCCGTTTGTAATTTTCCCTACAAAAATAACACACAAAATTAAAAACTCTACAACATGTATACACAAAATATGAAAACAGAAATTACAACAAAGTGCATGGGTTGCCTCCCTGCTAGCGCTAAATTTTTCGTCTTCAGCCAGACGTGACTGAAATCTATCTGTCAAGTAGGTTTCAGCGTCGTTTTGGACGTCCGATTAAAGACAATCCCGTGAGCGTTGCTTTTGAAGGGTCTCTTCCAACGGTAAAGGGGCAAAAAATATTTTGTCTCATTCAGTGCTTGTGCCACCTTTTTAACCTTTGTTTCTCCAGTGGTTCCTGAAAAGAAAGAAATAAAATCAGGAGGTCTCGTATGGTGCTTGACCTTGAATGGAAGTTCCATTCTATCAAGCTTCCGGGTGATATCTCTAAATTGTACTCCCCAAAACAATGATGTTTCTTCTGAATGCTCTGGATCTTTAATAAATTCAGACATTTGCTCCTCCATTTGCTCTGCTTCTTGCTCCATCTTTTCTTCACAGATATATTTTAGGATTTCCGCATTCAATTCTTCATCTGTCATCTGTGAAATGAATGCTCCAGAAGTAGCAACGTGAGGATGTAAAGATATGTTTGACATTAGGTCTTCATCCTCTGAGGCTGATGTGATTGGCTCATATAGATCTTCTTCAAACATTTGTGCAAAGCATTCTCCAAGATCTTCATTTTGAGGCTGAAAAGTTTCATCCTCCTTTGTTGGTGCAATTGGTACTAACAGCTCAGCTTCATCCTCGTCAGAATCTGAATAATAAAAATCAAATTGAGACTTCACTAGTTTGGGTTCCCGAACTAATACCTCAGATTCCTGATACTGCTCAGCCTCCTCCTTTTCTAAAGTGTCATCGTGAAACTTGGAAGATTTCCAGCTCATTGTTCCGTTATTCAAACTTTATAGTACCGTTTGCGACTTATAGTCATTTTATCGGTTAAGGAAACTTGCAGTAGTGATCCCAGTCACTTCAAGTTCTCCTTCTCCACAGATTAAGACAGCATCCTTAGATCTCTAAGATACTAAGTATGTTCTTAACATCAATCCAGTGACTATCACTTGGATTGGCCTGATTGTGAATCCATATGCTCAAAGCGTATGAGACACCAGGTCGCGTACATTTTTCAATGTACAAGTTCTCGGAGAGTTTTAACAACTTTAAATCTATCCCAGTAGATCTTTATTCCTAGAATAAAGGTTGTTACTTCCAAGAATTCCACGGAGAATTTTCTCGAAAGCCAAGCTTTCACCGATTATATTATGGGAATATCATTTCCAAGAAATGACATATTATCATTATTTTATAGGACAGCCACTATCAGTGCGCTTCCACTAACCCTCTTATATACACAAGAATCATTTCGTTTTGAACTAAATCATAAACTATTATGATTACATCAAAACGGTAATTCCAAGAACCTATGCTTGCTTCAATCCAAACATGGATCGAATAACCTGCAAACCTTGTTTGCTTGTTATGGTACGAAAAAACTGACAGGATGTTGTAAACATCCTCCAAAAGGTTTCCTTTTCAGGAAAGTGATTTTCCCGTTAAGCTGTCATATTTCATAAATGAAACATGCAGCTTTAGCAAGTATTCTCCAAATGGATTTACCGTGGCAACAGTTAAAAGGTTGAATCGTAATCAACACAATGTTGATAACGATACATTTCCGCTAAAAGCCTAGCTTTATACGTTGATATGTTGCCATCCATGTATGTCTTCCTTGAAGACTTATATAGTACCATTAGGCACAATGCCTTGCGGTAAAACAACTAGTTTCCAAACATAGTTGATATACATGGAATCCATTTCGGATTCATGAAACTTTGTCATAATAGGGAATCGATACCTTGTATCACTTCCTCATACGTAGTCAGTTGGTATACCTCAATAAGATAGACATCTTTATGAGGTGAGATCAGAAACCCATACCCCAGGTTGTTTTCTGACTCTCTCCGACATACGTGGTTCTTGTGTATTCGAAGATTAATGGTATGGTTTCATCCTTGATGAACTATTTTTGTTCCATTAGGATTCGGTGCCTGGAACAATATTACTCCGATTTTCATCGAGTTTTACTTTCCTCCCACTTACCACTGCATATTGGTATTCCTCTTAGGAAAACCTATGGTGATCAACAATTAAATTGTTCTCTTGTGAGTTGTATAAGTACTATACTTATGGTATCCCTAGGATAACCTACAATTGGCACTTATCCAATTTGGGTTTTAGTTTGGTATCATCCAAACATATGCCTAGCATTCCCAAATTATCAGGAATGTGAAACCCGGTTTCTTTCCCGTTCATATCTAATATGAAATCTGTCAAACAGATTTTATGGAACCTTATTCTAAATAAGTTCTTACACTGTTTAAAGATTATTCGTTGAATGAAATGGTAGCTCAGAGCGACTCATGATTAACCTTATCATGTCCAACAAAATTCGGTTACTCTGTTCGGACACATCGTCAAATTGACGTGTTCCGGGAGGAGTCCTCATTTGAAAGAATACTATACTCTTTCAAGTATATTAGAAACTTATTGCTTAAGTATTTTCCATTACGGTCTTACCGTGATGGTTTAATACTTCAGCCGATCTGTTTGTCTATTTCGTGTCGAAACCGTAAAAGTTTTCGATTTGTGTTCTTCAAAAGAAACACATAACCATAACGCGATGCCACATCCGTAAAGGTCACGAAATATTCATATCCACATCTAGCCTAGCTAGACATGGGCCCACTTACTTCACTATGAACTAGGGCTATCAGATCGGTGGCATTTGCATTTTTACCAGGTAAAGGTGTTTTAGGCACTTTGCCCAATAAACTAGATTCGTAGACTTTATTTGAATGGAATCAAATCAGTCCTAGTACCCACTCTTCAAAAGTGCGGATATACAAGTCTTGTTTAATTGTGTCTCATACATCAATGCCATAATTAAGTCTCTTCTGATCAAATCAGTTTGAGCTGTTTGTTTGTCATGTAATACGTTTGAGATTTATTTATATTCAAAATATAAATTCTGTTATTCACATCTAATGTGTTTATCTCAATATCATCTTTATAAAATAAAACACTTTAGTGTTCTAGGATATAAAGGTAAATCCGCAACGGATTAAACACTGATAAAGAGATAATGTTTCTAGTCAAACTAGTTACATTATAACAGTTTCCTAATTTAAGTACAAACCCGAATGGTATTTCCTAAATGTAGGTACCTACGATTAAACCAGCGACTTTCGTCCCGTTTCCAATTCGCAGATATATCTCAACTGAAGTCAGTATCCTGCTCATAGCAGATTCTAAACATCAGTACATATTTATGTATCACACTAAGTATTTAAAATCCAATTTTAATACTAGTAGTGAACATAATTATGACAAACATATTTGAAGTCGGAGCCTTGCACCGTCTTCAATTCCTTCATGTCTGCTTTGTCCAAACGGCAGTGACGCTTTCGCGATCCCGTTTGCCACATTTTAGGTAGACATTTTGGGATATGTCTTTTATCTTCCCAGAAGATTATAATGATTTTTCCTTTACCCTTTTCACATTCCAGAAGCCTTTGGCCTAGCCTTGGCTGACTAGAATATCGAAGTAAGGTACGACTTGCGCTACTTGCCTAATTGCAAAGTTTGGCTTTATCTCCTTGAGAATAGTCATTAACTCTCCAAGAGTTATTATTGCAATTTAGTACTTCTAAAATCTAAGTATAGATTTATGAAGATCCTTCAATTTCATTATCATACTTTAAGGATCTAATCCTTAGTTCTGATTAAGAAATTAAGGAGTCTATTATGACAAGCTTATCGGATTAAGCACTAAAGTTATCATCACATGAATCTTCCAAAGATCATGCTCTACCTTTGCTTAACTCCGGGCTTAGGCCTAATATGTTATTTTATCAAATAAAGTAACTTATTAGTTTCCAGGACCATCCTGAAATTATTCCCAATTTGAAATTAAACCATTTAAATACATTTTCCCTAGGATTATGTTTTAAATGTCAATCTTTCAATTTTATCTTGATTCTAATAGTCCAACTATTTAATCAACGATTTCGGTACTATTTATTATAATGATTACTATAGTCCAACTATTTAATCAACTATAATTAATTAAATCAAATATATTGATTACTATAATCCAATTATATAACCAACTATAAATGAATTATTTGAATATAGTCCAACTATTAATTAAAAAAACAATTTAAATATTAGTCCAACTAACATTTAATATATTTGACGAATGATATTTGTTTGAGCGCGTATGGCAAGTAATTAAACGAATATTGCAAATTCAATTCTTGCCTCCCACTATTTTTCGGCGAGCCTCTAACCCTCTGTCGAGTACTCGGGAAACCGTGTTTCCTAGCGGGCTAGGATCCCGTTAAATATCACACAATCTTGACTTTGGCCAACAAATTGTATGATAATTAACTAGGTAGATCTCTAAGATCAATTGGATCCAATCCAATTCCTATATCCAGTAGGGGGACGTCCAAGTCCGAAACATATATCTTATAGATGCCAATATATCCAATATATTACCTAACCTTTTTCCTCTGAATCAACTAAGCCTTGGCTTTGGCACAACAAACTTAGTGATCCCAGTTAAGCGCGACCCATTGACCATGGAAAGCTTCGTAATCAATGTCGATGGACAAGAAGTGGTCTTGACTTTGGCCAACAAACTACAACTTGGACAAGACACCAATATGGAACAAAGCTCTCGTGATTCAAACACATCATCGACGGACAAAGGCCTTGACTTTGGCCAACAAGCCAATGCCAGTCTCGGATCTTGAGTAAGAATCACTCAATGGAAGGAAAAACGCTTAATATTTGTGAGGGTTTTTCGCGTGCAAATTGGAAACCAATTTATTATCTTTGTTAAGGTCTCATCATCATACACCCTTAAACATGCATTCTAAATACATAATAAAGCACGTATAAATAAATAATAATGATATGCGGATGGATACTTTACACATTGATCCTAGATCAAATCTCTCTCTTTCTCTCTCCCGCTAGCACATGTATTACTTCTACCCGTTACACTACACTTCTAAAGAAACCTCATTTACATTGAGAGGAATAGGTGAGAAGAGAATACAAAGAATAAGGAGGTAATAAGGCTGGACACGCAGGTCCAATTTAATAAATCAAATTTATTACAACAATTTCTAAAATTGTCCCACTCATCTAATATCCATCCGATATACATTATTCATGCATCGCAACCATGTATTCACACAAGCATGTTATCAATCAATCTAATCAAATTAATTAATCCGATAATTAGTGACCATCCAATGTTCAAACAACGATTTGATTTTGCTAGAGTCAAACTCGTTTTGCGAATAAGTACTCAAAGTACGAGTTCTGGAATTAAATTAAACTACAAAATTAAATCCAATTCAATTTGTATTTAATACTAATTCGCTATTTAATTCCAAATTAAATACTACACTTTATTTTACGAACCTTTACGACTTAAATTCCAAATTTATTCGTTACGGGTCTCAAAGCCCGATTAACGTCCAACGTTAATTTAATTAAAGTCCAATGGGCTTTTAATTAATTTCTTAAAGCGTGGACTTTTGGTCAACTCGGGTCGAACCCAATAACCAAAGTCCAATCCGGGAGTTACCCCATAAGCCTAGAAATCAATTTAGGCCCATTAGGCCCAATTAAACTTTAAAGGTCCATTAGTCGCATTTGGGCTTTATGGAAGCGGTTTTGGGCCCAATTGGATCCAACCAATTTAGCCTAAACCCAACTTAGTACAACCAAGCCCAATAAGCCCAATAACAACTTTAAAAGTCCAATTTCCAAAATTAGCCCAATTCAATTAAATTACAAAATCCAATTTCACAATTTAATTACCTAAAGTGTATAACACAATTAATCACCCAAATCAATATTTCTAAAACATCAATTAGCCTAATTAATCATGCTTTTTAACATCAAATAGTGTCCAACACAATTTAACAAAAAATCAAACCCAAATCACATGCTATAACTCTCGGCTTTGGGGTTTTTTATGCCAAATTGCAAATCCAATCCAATTGAATCAAATTCAATATTAAATCAATATTCTCAATCGATTTCCAACTCGTCCAATGAATCAAAATCAAAAAACCAAGACAATTAGGGCATCATGTACCATTCGGCCAACACAAAAATTTGGGGAAAAAATGATCCAATCACAATTTCTTCAAATTGATCTAATCAATCCTCAATTAAAACACATTTAAACATGTTCATTCATCCAATTTCATAAATCATGCTCAAACATATTTTTACCCAAATTTTCACCCTAATCAATTTCATGCTTTTAATCTGCTCTGATACACATTTGTTGGAGATTCTACGGCCCCAAGGATCGATTATAAAGCAAGAAATAAACATGTGAATACATCACGGAGTTGCGGAATACTCACATCGATCGGTTGAGCGACGCGCGAGGCAATAAAAATTATTTTCTGCCTCCATGGACTGCTCGGCAGTGGCAGTTCTGCCTCCCTCTATTTTCAGTTTTTGGTGTCATCTTCCAAGCTCCAAGCTTCGTCAAACGATTCCCGGCTCATGGGTGGACTTCCTTATCACCTTCGCATGACTTCGTAGTGTGCTAGCACTCCCGATTTTGCCATAAAATTGTGACATTTTGCTTCCCAATTTCTTCTTAACTCTCGGCAGTGGATTGCCAAAAACAGAAGAAAAATGCCCTCCATGGGCGTGAAAGAGAAGAGAAAAATGTGAGAGTGAAAAGTTGTAATGGTTAGTTAAAATGTGTATCTAATACACAATATATATTTTCAAAAAATAAATAAAGGATTTACCAAATATTTGGCTTTCCAAAAGTCAAATAATCAAATCCAACAACCATTCCAACAACTACCATCAAGTCACATCAATCAATCAATCAATTTTCACATCACTCCAAGTGACATGATTTGACGCTTGATGTGACTAGCGATTTGACGCTTGATTTGACTTGCGTGCCGCACTCGAATTCGAAATGCGAATGCGCTCGCAAACAATCTCGGGCTCGGGTTCGCTAATTTCAAATTAACGAATTTTCCGTTGCGACACAATTAAATGATTATGCCTAGCGAAATCACTATTCACGTCGCTAACGAATTAATTCTAAATTAATTTGTTCGCCCGAATTAAAATCTAATTTTAATTCCGCGTCGAAATCCAATTTCGTTTAATATATCAAATATATTAATTTAACCGATTAATTCCAAATTAATCATTTTCTCTCTTTAATTGATATTTTATCCCAGATAAAATATCTCTGCAATTAATCCCAGATTAATTTTCTCTCCCATATTATTAATCCCAGATTAATTAAAAGTGCGAGTCATACGTCATCGGTGAATCTTCGGGAAGCGACCCATGAGATCCCCGGATATGTTGGCAGTAAATACGGTCGTCGGACTATCCGAACACGTAAGTACCTAGTACTACGTTTGTACCGATTTACAAGACAAGGTTGGCTTCTGGCAAAGCGCCATGCCTACCCAATTCTCCAGAAATATCCTTACAGGAATATAAGGATCTATATCAGGCGTAGTATACGTAGTATTGCGTATTTCGATCCATTATCGGATGATCACATACAAGGCCTGGGGCTGGTACAGTGTCTGCCCCGTACGAAGCATATATCGGATTATGAGCAACTAGTCTCTTTAATATCGGATAATCATGACCAAGTCATATTATCCCGACTGTTGCAACCTTTTTAGAGAACCAGTTCTGTATCCCTACGCGATCATCATCTCCATATGACTGGAGTGATACTTTCGTCTTGACATCACACCCAACACACTACGATTCTCGATATACCCAGAAGAGGCGTACACAGAAATCGGTTAAAGCCCTGGACGACCACAACCAAAGTATATTGATTGTCGCAAGCATTAGCGGTGCAAGTCTCAGGTTAAGACCAAATACACCTACTCTGATTTCGGACTTCCATAGACACATAGTCATACTACCAATGGAATTCCGAGGGGATCTATCCAGATCGAAGCTGTTTCCCGTACCATCGGTAAAACACAACCTCCTATTACACTTGCATGAGTATTATATACCAAAATATATGAGAACTATGTCGTTGTGCCCTCACAAACGCGCACAAGTGTAATACTAGTCTTTTACGTATTTATCGATGTCTGATCTCGATAATACTCTGACTATGGATATTTAATGATTTATCCTTCGTGGATTGATACTGTCTCATATCATTCTCAATCCAGGAACAAATCATAAGGACCTCCTATCATTTATACATCTAGGTGATCTAATCACAAATGATAAGAGAGCAATCTCCTTTGTCACATAGTTAATTTGTACAACAACACCATGATCTGTACAAATAGTGACGCTATGGGTCATAATTGTCCAACAGTTTCAACGTCGTCTTGGATGTCCGATTAAAGACAATCCCGTGAGCGTTGCTTTTGAAGGGTCTCTTCCAACGGTAAGGTGGTAAAAAGAGTTTTGTCTCATTCAGTGCTCGTGCCACCTTTTTAACCTTTGTTGCTCCTGTGGTTCCTGAAAAGAAAGAAAGAAAATCAGGAGGTCTTGTATGGTGCTTGACTTGGAATGGAAGTTCCATTCTGTCAAGCTTCTGGGTGATATCTCTAAATTGTACTCCCCAAAACAGTGATGTTTCACCTGAATGCTCTGGATCTTCAATTTGGTCTGACAATTGCTCCTCCATTTTCTCTGTTTCTTGCTCCACCTTTTCTTCACAGATGTATTTTATGATTTCCGCGTTCAGTTCTTCATCTGTCATCTGTGAAATGCATGCTCCATAAGTGTCACCCTGAGGATGTAAAGAAATGTCGGATTTTAGGTCTTCATCCTCTGATCTGAGTGAAATGATTGGCTCAGGTAGATATTCTTCAAACATTTGTGCAATGGAAGCTCCAAGATCTTCATTTGGAGGATAGAAAGTTTCATCCTCCTTTGTTGGTGCAGTTGGTACAAATAGCTCAGCTTCTTCATCCTCGTCAGAGTCCGAATAATAAAAATCAAATCGAGATTTTATCGGTTCGGGTTTCTGAACTGATACCTCTGGTTCCTGATACTGCTCATCCTCCTCTTATGCTAAAGTGTCATCATGAAATGCTTGGTACTTGAAGGCTTCATCAGTGTCATCTGAAAATGGTCCATGAGGTATGTAGCTCTGGTTTTCTGTTAATTGTCTCGTCTGATCTGTCAATCTCTGAATGAATTCTGATTGTCTCTGAATACTTTCGAGTTAATTCTGGTATGTTTCAAGCATCGTATCCAACTCTTCGTCTCATTTCTTGAACCAATCTTTGAGCATGTCAATCATCTGATCTTCTTCTGATGGTTCTGATTGTTGATGAAGATCGTAGGTAGATAGTGGATAAGATGGAAAATATGATGGTTCTTCGTACCTTGAATGATTCTGATAATTATGCCACTCTGAAAAGTATATGCATTGATCGCTCGAGTGGTTACCATCACAAATTACACATCTCCCCATTTCGTTCTGATGAGCAAATGTAGTATTGCTTGATTCTGATATCCAGTGATAGTTGTTGGGCTGGTCAACAGGCCTCAGAAAATCGGACTGTTGCTCCCAGATTTGGGGTGTATCTTCTAGTAAATCTCGTGATCTCTCAATCTCCCAATAATATTCCATTTTTCAATCACCTGAAAATAAAAGAAAGAAATAAAAATTACAGATAAAAATAAAGAAAATAGATACAATTAAATTAGATAGCTTCAAAATTAATAACTCAAGAAAAATAAGTCCCCGGCAACGGCGCCAGAAACTTGACCGGCGTAAACACACACGTATAACGCAAGCGCACGTATCGTTCAAGTAGTATAAAAATATCGATCCCACGATGACTTAATTCCTACTGTTGTTATTAATTATTGATACTATTTATTTACAGGTATCTAATTATAGGGAGAAGGGAATTGATTGCTTTTGGTTGGTTGAATGTGGATTAGCAGGAGACTGGCTAATTAAAATAAAAACAGACTTAAAAGAACTGCGGATTAGCAGGAGACTGGCCTCAGGAGAGATTGACCTTCGTGTTGGAAATGGGACTCGAGTTGCCGTTTTGGCTGTGGGCACTTATGTTTTGAAACTGCCCTTGGGGCATGTACTTGAACTTATAAACTGTTATTTTGTACCTAGTTTGACTAGGAATATAATTTCTGTATCTATGTTAACCCAATGTTGGTATACTTTTGTATTTAGAAACACCGGGTGTTTTATGTATAAAAATGATATGGAAATTTGC